>CM064970.1:386624-435212 GCA_032847665.1 Solanum chilense
TGTTTAGACATATTTCCTATCCATAATAATATTGCTTTATTTATATCTGTGACACAATCTAATTCTAAGAAATTGTATTGTTCATTTGCTGGTTTAGGTGTCCAATTTCTATTTAGTCTACTGTTCCATATCGCATTATTTCTATCTGATTGTTGATAACTTTCTGTGTAATAAGTTGGTGGTGTCCTCCTAGGACTAACTCTAGGACTATTTCTGGGACTATTATCTGGGATTTTAACTCTTGACGTACTAGGCCTATCCATATCTCCTACGTTTATTTCTAATTTTTTCGGTTTATTTATCTGTTCTAAAATTTCTGTATATGTTTCACTTATGTCGCTTATTTCTGATTGTTGGTCATTTTTATTTTCATCTATTTCATTTACTTCAATATCTTCATTTAGATCTTCATTTAATTTTTGTTCCATTTCTTTTATTTCATTTGTTAATTCAAGCTCTTTATTTTTTTCTTTTTCTTTTTGTTTATTTTCATATAATAATTTTAATCTAGCTAATTCTTTTTCTAATTCACTTATTCTTGTATTTTTTATTTCTTCTAAATGTTGTACTTCTTGCTTTGCTTGCGTTTTTATTTTTTCAATTTCTCTTACTTTGTCTATTTCTTCATTTTCTTTTGTTATTCTTACCATAGCTGTTAGACTATCTTCTAATTTTGCTGTTTCTTTTTCTAGCATTAAATATAAGTTATTTCCTATTTTCTTATATCTCCTTCCTAAATTTGAAAATACTATTTTTATTATCATTCCATCTTGATTTTCATATATTTTTTCGTCTACTGCAAATTCTTCTTTGTTCATTATAATCTATATATTATATTATGTTGTAAGTCATATTCAAGATAATCTATTTCTAATTCTAACATTAATATAGCTTTTCTTTGTGCTAGTATTGATTTATTACATACTTTTGCTAATATATTTTCTTCTAACCTTCTTTTTCTATGTTGTAATTCTTGTTCTTTTTCAGTTATTTTTTCCATTATTTTTTCTATTAATTGTTGTTTATATTTTTCTTCTTTCATACTGTTTTTTCAAATAGCAAACATATTTGTATTCTGTTTTTGAAATTATTTTTATCAAATGATCTTTTTTATCATTATCTGTTTTGACTAGTTGTGATAATTGATATTCTATATATAAGGATTTTAATTTTTTCCATATTTTTCTTACCTTTTTGTCTATCTTAGTTTTTGTTATTTTAGTTTCTTTGCTTGGTGCTATATTATCCTTCATAAAATGTGTTTCTATAATATTCTTTTTTAAGTAGATCTAATCGTTGTATTTCATTAGCATTAGTTATAATATATTCTAGATATTCATTTTCTCGAGTTCTTAAATAACCAAATAAATTTTCAATCAGTAGTTTTTCATGTAGATCTATGTCCTCTATAGTTTGTACCCAATATTGTAAATATTCGTGATTTATCATTGATCTCTGAATATATCTATATCATCATATAAATCATATATGTCAAAATAAAGTTCATCTTCTATACTTTGTATAGTTAACTCAGTCCAACCTTGGGTTGTTATTTCTATTATTTCATATGTTACCAATTTGTTATAAATTTCTCTTTTTATATCAGTATTCAAGTTTTTTAGTATATAGAATAGTAATATCTTATAATCAACATCATCGTTTAATAGGTATGTTTCCATTTTTATTATTTTCATTTTTCACTAAAATTTTATTCCTTCCAACCTCTTAATAAATTATACTTGCTTATTATGCAAAAATAATGATTTAATAATCATCTCGTCTGGTCACTACTACAGTTTTCTTCTTTGATTAGTTACCCTAACAGCGCCTCAACTTTGTTTACTCCCCTAAACGGCCTTTTCTGCCTACCGGTTTCAACCTTAGGATGGCATAGTCTGGGCATACTAATTCAAGAATATTTCTATAGCAAACTTTCTAAAGATGGTTATTATAACATTATTTAAACATGATAAACAATTATAATTAATAAGAGATTTTCAGGAATAAATTAATTTAGCTACTCATGAATATAAAATGGTATACCTGTCCTTGTATGTTATCCGTCATAGTTGATTTGTTTTCCATAATTATTTATTTAACTAGCTCTGATACCAATGGGGGGGAAGCGTTTTGAGAGTAGAGAGAAGAGAGGATTGATGAAGGATTGCTTATTTTATTACTGAAGGCAAATGCCTCTTATATAGATGTACATACGACCCTTACTATTTACATAGTAACTTGACCTTTACTATTTACACAGTTACTTGACCTTTACTATTCATGATTAGGACATTTACTATTCATGAATAGTACCTTTACGACTTTTTCTACAAAATACAAAAAAGACACTATTTACTTTACGACTTTTTTACAAAAAACAAAATAAACTTTGGCCAAATGGCCGACACACTTTTTCTTCATAAAGGTTCTTAAGGATCTGAAGGTGCTAAAGATGATGAAGTACCTATTGTGGAAGAAGGTAATGAGGTTTTGGGGGTTCCCCTGGAATTGACTAATAAGGAGATTAAAGAGGCTTTACTTCTTTTAGCTTGACCTTTGAATACCCATATGGGTAGGGGTATTGAGCCTAAAGAGAATTCTGTGAATATCTATATGACATCTAGATTGAGAGATTTTGTCATTATGAATCCTCCGATCTTTCTTGGCTCTAAGGTAGGAGAAGATCTCCATGAGTTCCAAGATGGTGTGTATAAGGTGTTGAATCTCATGGGGTGACTTCTAGGGAGAAGTAGGAGTTAGATTCGTACCAATTGAGGGAGGTTGCTCAAGTGTGGTATTCTAAATGGAAGAATAATAATCTTGTTTAGTCGGGTCCTATTGAATGGGAAGAATTTTAAGATGCTTTTTTAGGAAAGTACTTTCCCCTTGCGGGGAGGGAGGTAAAGGTAGAGGAGTTTATACATCTCAAGCAAGGCAATATTAGTATTGAGGAGTACTACTAGAAATTCTCTATGATGTCTAGATATGCACCATCTTTAGTGTCTAACCCTAGAAATGATATGAGTAGTTTTATCATGACTAGGATTAAAAACCTAATGAGAGAAAATTATTCTACGACCATGCTACATGATTATATGAACCTGTTTAGACTCATGCTCTATACTCCATCCATATAGGAGTCCAGACTTTATAGGATTGCTAGAAACTTGAAGAGAAGTGGACAAAGTGATCAAAGTTAACCTGGACTCAAGAATAAGTTCTCAATTCAAGATGGACCTAGGAGTGCTAAGGTGAAACTTTAAGGAAGCAGTGGTTCTAAAGAGGGAAAGCATACATGTGCTACTTGTGTGAAGAGTCACTATGGGGAATGTCTATTGGGTACCAAGAGTTGTATTGGCTGTGGTAAATATGGGCACAAAGTGAGAGATTTTCCTACTAGAGATGATAAGCAAGTCTCTTCTATTGTTCCAAAAGATGATGCTCCAAAGAAGAGGCATTTCTAGGAACTCTGGACTAGAGGAGCATATCCAAAAAAGGCTAATGATGATGATGGTAAGTTCTTGTTATTCTCTCTTCAGTTATATGAGTTCCGTCTATGTTGGGGAGTACGGTGAGTAGATAATCTACATAACACAGTAGCATGTTGCAATGTTTTATTGATTGCATCATTTTCAGGAGTCATATTGGAATTGAATTTCATTGATTCCTTGCATTGTGCATTTGATAGTTTTAAGATTATGTTTTAAGATGTGTTTATATGGTCTTATCAAACAGATTAGCATGTTCATATCATCAATTGCCTAAATGTTGCAGTTTTGAAACTTTGAAGTATGTTCACAGTTAAGGAAAAGTCTGCTCACTATAAGATTTTTGAAAAAGTGACTAAATCATTCTTTGGTTGAAAGCTGTTGTAATATGGATATAACTGATGTATATGACATAAAAATGAATTCAAAAAATTAGTTCATTCTAATTTGAATAACGAATGTGTGTTTTATTGCATAATGAGTTGTGGAATGAGTTTCTATCTTCCTTATGTGTTGTGAGTCTCTTGGTTATATGGAATTGACGTTTCTCTTATATTGTGAGATGTGTGATGTTGTAAGGGATAGTGTTTTTAACTAAATATTTATTCATGGAAGTGTTCGGAGAGTAGCAAGTTTCATTCGAGACGAATGTTGTCCAATTAGGGGCGAATGTAATTCCTCTAAAACGATTTAGGTAAATTGAGAGCCTAAGATGGTTTTCCTGAGGTTCTAACATCGTAAAATGGCTGATAATGTTGTAATAAGGCAGTTTCTAAGATTTTAGGATAATTGGAAGTCAAACGTTAAGGGACCACTAAGACGTTCGACGACAAATCACCTATGTGCCTCATGTGTGTTTACGTGCATATATGTGTGTGTTTTGAGCTTATGAGTTTCTTATATGAGTTATAATTGTCATGAACCAAGAGTACCCCCAAGAAGTTAGGACGTTCTTGAATTAAAATACCGCGTACTTGACTTCTCGGAGGTCTTGTATAAGCCCTTTCGTACCATTCACTGCATAAAACATAAATTAAAGTAGTGCAAACTTAAAACTTTTCATATAATATATTAATACTTCAAAGTACCTATGTTATAGCTAAACATAATGAAAGCCTTGTCTCTAAGTTGTCATCATAGACATAAAAATATATTGGGACACGACCCACACTTCGTCATATAGAAAATAGCTAAGTCTATTACAATACTTTCAATAAGGAAATCTAAAAATCAAGATTTCCTCGAATCTAGTGAGGACATACCAACTCTTTCTTGAGTGAACACTAATCTTAGCTTCCACTCAGAGACTCCTCTTAAATACCACCTACACCTTTAGATATAGACCTAACGTATGAAATTAGTACAACCGCTTGTACTAGGTATGTCATAATGCTGAAAAACATGGTAAATGAACTTTTGTATGAAACATTTTCTTTTTTAGAAACCTTTTAAGACAAGTATAATAATCACATACAAGTAAACATATATGTATATAATTAAGATTTAACAATATAGAATAAACATCTCTTCAACCCATAATATCGTATAAATCTTCCACAAAATGTTATCCTAAGACTTCATGAAGTAAGACAAGAAGAGACCGCCCGTATACCCTCGTCTAGTCTCCCTAAACAATCCTTACGAGTACCTAAGATAATATTGTTCCCTTCTCCTTCATTTACTCCCCACCTAAGGTTACTCCAAGATTCACCTATGTAGGACAAGAAGATATCGCCCATACACGCTGTTCAGCCTTACCAAAGCAACCCTCAAACATACCCTAGATGGAGCAAATTATAGTCAACATACATTAGGTAAAGTCATAACCATTTATTGAGTCAATAAGAAGAAATTTCATTCATTAAGGACGTCACATGATGGTCTTGGAAAGACTTAGGGAACGTACATTCTAGCATCGTCAAAGCCTACTCGTACCATGTGAAGATACTGTCCCATTCCAATAACAAAATGTTCTAGAACTTATAAAATACTAGAATGTATCGCACATTTTGTGAGTAGGCAATACTGACATAGACCATACTTGCTAGGCATGCAGTTTGGAGTCTACCTTACTCCGATGGAGCGTGTTCTACTTGCCAAGGGTAGAACTAGGACACATCTCATGTAGTCACTTAGCTATGGAATATGAAGGTCTTTTATGCACGATAGTCTCATTCTCAACTAGAGATACATTATACTCTATTCTCCTTCTTAAGAAGAGCTACAAACCATAAAATATTAACTAGGTGCTAGCCTCTGTTCACATACAGTAAGTTTAATAAGAAGGGGCATATGAAAAGGTACCATCTCTTAGTCATTACCTACTCATAATTCACTAACAAAGTATGGGTCCACTTGGGCTGACACTCAATGACCTATAATTATAACTCATTTTTAACCTTCTTTTTATATAGAAGGTTCCACATATTAATAATGCTTAGAAGGGAACCATCATAGGTCTAACGATCCTACGCTTTCAATCTACAATCATCCATACGCATAAAAGACAATGGTGCCTAAGCCTACTAGATAAAGATGATCATATCAATAATATACATGTTTTAAGTAAGGGACACAATCCTACCAAGACAAGTCACACATATCTCTCAAAAAGATCAAAACACTAGACATACTAGTTTAACTTAGACCAGTTTTCGAACGTGTTTGACCTTAATGGACGTTTGACCTCCAATAATATCAAAATTTTATATTATGCTTAAGAACACCATTATTAACAATTTTATGACTTTTAAGCATGATGACAAAAGCTTTAGGCTCTAGATAAACCTAGGTCATTTATTAGGGACGTTACAATCTCATCCACTTGGACAATATACGTCCTTATATGTCACTTGCAACATTTTGAACATTTTTTGAGTTAAGACTCAAAGACTAGCAGATCATAACCAAACCACACAAAATAATATACACATAGACGGGAATAACATCAACTCCACATAACAAAGAGACTCAAAACACTACCCGAAGATAGAAACTACTTCTACAACTCATCATACAATAAGACTCACACTTTCATTTAATATAGAGGGAACTTCCTTCTCTATATATTATGATGCTCATATACAGAAGTTCTAAAGATATCATAACCATTTTAATTAAAAAACAATTTAGTCAAAATTTCTTAATCTTTATAGTGAGCACTAGTTTGTTTACAGTGAAACATGCTTATATTTAAAAAAAATTAAAAATGCATCTCTTAAAGTAATTTAGGATGGAAGCATTACAAGATGATATATAAAACCATATAAATTCAATTTAAAACATTGTCATAACATCATCAAAATGCACAATGCAAGGAATCAACGAAATTCGATTTCAACTAAACTCCTACATAAAATGAAACATGCAACATGCTACGATGACACTATATCTCTCAAGCTTTAATTGAAAAGAAGAGTTGAGATACTGAATGAGCATTCTACTACTCACCATTCTCCCCCACATAGAAGGAACTCATACAACTAAAGAGAGAAAACTATAACTTACCAATATCATAATCATCATCTGATTTTGTTCCTTTGGCTCGGAGAGCATATAAGTGGTTCCTATTTGGAGCACCACCATACGTAGCATTAGGAGGAACTTGTGTGTCCTCTCTTTCTCTAGCCACAATATTAGGGCAATCTCTCACCTTGTGATCAACCTTCCCAAAACAAAAGCACCCACTAGTACCGGCTAGACACTTCCCAAAGTTCTTCTTCGCCAAAGTAGCACAAGTACGCTTAACCACCTGGTAAACACCACCTCTCTCATAATTAGCCTTAGGGTCACTAGAACTATTTTGATTTGCATCCCTCTTCATAAACTTAGCTTGAAGTTGGTCATCAGTTCTTCTCCTCTTAGCATCTCTACTTCTCCTCCCTTGTTTAGACTCTTTAATGGATTGAGATTACACCGTAAGACTACATAGAGCCATGTCACCATGGAGCATGGTTGTACGACATTATTCCTTTACAATATCCAAAACACCTGTCAAGAACCTACTCATATCATCCCTAGGGTTGGACACCAATGATGGAGCATACTTAGATAATAGGATGTACTTTAAGGAATACTCCTTAACACTCATGCGACCTTGCCTAACGTGTATAAATTCCTCAATCATAACCTCCATTTTCACACAGGGAAAGTACCTTTCTAAAAATTCTTTCTTAAACTCTTTCCACTCTAAGGGACCCGATTCAACCGGTCTACTATCCTTTTATTGATTAAACAATACTTGAGCAACATCTTTCAATTGTTACGAAGCAAACTCCCTTTTTCCCAAAGAAGTCACTCCCATAACATGCATTATCTTACACACCTCATCCAATTAAGCATGTGGATCTTCTGCTGCCATAGAACTAACAAAGATAGGAGGATACATCCTTACAATATTTCTCAATTTAGAGGTCATAGTAGTCTGTATAGCATTCATCTTAGGGCTAATGTCTCTATTCACTTGAGTTGTCATAGCTTAGGCTAGGGTAATGATAGCCTCTCTAATCTCCACCGGGGAAATCTTCCAAACATCCTTATCTCCTTTCACAATATGGATCTGATTATCTTGACCACCTTGAGTAACTTGCACTCCTTGTGGCACTTGTCCACCTCGCGGAGGAAGTTCCTCATTCATATAATTCTGCTCAAACCTCCTAACCGGTATCATCCTCGTGTTCATCTTCATAAGAACACAAGGAAAATCATAGTAAAAGGACACTCATAAATTTTAATCTCTATGGCACAACATAGGAGCAAAAAAGAAAGGAAATTCTATCATCTTATACCCTCTATCATATGGATGTGTCGCGACCTACACCAATGAACAAGTCTCTACTAGACGTTGCTTTTTGAAACTTTTTAATTCCTCAGTACTACTTCATAACCTTATTCTCTGATACCAATTTTGTCAAAACCCGAGAATACCCCGTAGAAATTAGGTCATTATCAAATCGTAACAGGATGTACTTGACCTCTCTAAGGTCTTGTACAAGGCCTTTCATACCATTCATTATATAAAACATATATGAAAAGTAGCACATATTTAAAACTTTTCACACGAAATAATAATACTTCAAAATCTCTCTTTTATAGAAAAACGTAATGAATGTTTGAGACACAAAGTTGCCATCTTATACATATGAATATATTGGCGTAGGACCAATACTTCATCATATAGGAAATAACTAAGTCTATCACAATACATTGAATAAGGAAGGGTAAAAATCAAGAAGTCCTCGAATCTAGTGAGGATATACAAACTCTTTGCTTGAATGAACACTAATTCAAGCTTCCAATTCGAGACTCCTTTAAAATGGCACCTACATTTTTAGAGATACACAAAATGTATGGAATTAGTAGAAATAGTTGTACTAAGTATGACATAATGCTGAAAATCATGTTAAATGAAATATTGTATGAAACATGATCTTTTTGAAAAACATTTTAAGACAAGAATAATAATCACTTACAAGTCAACATATATGCACATAAACCACATTCCACAATATTACATCAAACTCACTTCACCCATATAATCGTATGCACCTATCACCAAATGTTATCCTAAGACTTACTTAAGTAAGACAAGAAGAGACCACCCATTCACCCTCTTCAAGCCTAACTAAAAATCCTTAAGACTACCTAAGATAAGATTGTTCCATTTTCCTACATTTACCCCCAACCTAAGGTTACTAAAAGACTCACCTAAGTAGGACAAGACGATACCTCCCATACACCCTCTTCAAGATTACCTAGGCAACCCTCAAAGATACCCTATATATATCAAATTCTAGTCAACATACATTAGCTAAAGTCATAATCATTCATTAAGTCAATTGGAAGACATGGAATTAATTAAGGACTTCATATGATGGACATGAAAAGGCATAAAGAACCTACAATCTAGCATCGTCAAAGACTACTCGTTCCATGTATATATAGTGTCCCATTTAACTTCCTAAATGTTGTAGAAATTATTAAATACAAGAATGTATCCCATATGATAAGAATAGGAAATACCGACATAGACCATACTAGCGAGGCGTGGAATCCAGAGGCTACCCTACTCCAATTGAGGGTGTTATATTTTCGATGGTTAGAACTAGAACACATCCCATGTAGGCACGTGGTTAAGGAATATCGAGCTCTTTTATTCACTCTACTCTCATTCTAAAGTATAGATACATTGTAATCTTTTCTCTTTCTTAACAAGAGCTACGGCCGATACCATACTCACTCGTTGCTAGCATTTTTTCTCATAGGTTAAGTTTAATAAAAAGGGGAATATGAGAAGGGTTACATCACTTAGTCATTACCTAGTGATAATGTACCTACCAAAGATGTGTCCACTAGGGGTGCCACTCAATGGTCTATAAGGATAGATGATTTTTAACCTTCTTTCAAAATAAAAGGTTCCACATATTAGTCATGCTTCAAAGGGCACAATCTTAGGTCTACCGGTACTAGACTTCATTCTACATTCATGCATACATATATAAGATAAAGGTGACTAAACCTATTGGGTGAAGATGTTCATATTGATAATATACATGTATCAAGTAAGGAACACTATTCTACCAAGACAAGACACACACATCATTACATATAGCATATCAATCTACAAGCATAGGTATAACCAACAACATCTATAGGTAACCCTACTGCTACTATAATATCATCAATATAACTAAGATAACACTCATATGATCAAGTAGGAAAAAACATGCATCAAGTCTAAGATTACACCTACAAGGACATAGTCATAGTCTAAAATGATCACCTAACATCATAAATAGAAGAAGACATACTATCACAGTAACACCAAAAAACCCTAGGACATTTTCAAGAGCCTAACATAAGAATACAAAGGTTTAGACACTATTATAATGTCATAATAAAATAATATGAGTAATTTATGATGTTTGGAAATCAAAACTTCGAGGAACACCCATGGCATTTGGTGAACTAGTCACATGGACTACTTTGGTGCTTTGATAGTTTGAAAGAAGCGATGATTGTTTTATCTTAGTGTGATGATAAGGAATAAATTAGCTGACAAATAAAGGTCAAAGTAATCAATACCATGTTGGGAGTGACAACATTTGAGGGGAAGCCAAATCTACGAGGCCAACTCTTCCAAAGAATGAAGGCTACTGCCTCAACCTTCACAAGTATGAACACGGATCGTGGCTTCAACCACGGTCAAGGTAGGGGGCTTCTTAAGAGTCCTTAGGCGTGGGGGGAGAGCCTAAGGAAGCCCAGATACAATGTACAAATCACCACGAGACACTATATGACTCTTGGTGAACTTGACAGAAGGTAAGGGGCTTCCGTGAAAGGCCCAAAAGGAAGGTGAGGTAGTCAGTAAGGAGGAGCTACTTTCTAAGAGCACAACGGTCCACTTGATGGGCCGTGGTGTATCTCCATGGAAGAGGAAAGTTTCCCATTACTAGACTAGACTTTTGAATATAAGACACTCTCGGAGTGCAATAGGCGTACTTGACCTCTCGGAGGTCTTATACAAGACCTTTCGTATCATTTGTCGCATATATATAGTGAAAATTCGTGTGGAATTTAAACTTTTAATAAAATTTTTAATAGTCTTTAAAATCACTTTTATATAAAACTCATAGGTAATACAATGTCTCATTTCATCAAATTTTAGACACAAAAATACTTCGGACACGGCCCATACATAATAGAAAGATAGTAGTACTAAGTCTATATAAATACTTCAATACGAGAAATAAAATTCATCTATGCCCTTGAGTCAAATGAGAAAATTCCTCAACTTCAATTTAATGATTTTGAGATTCAAGTCGTGATTTCCTATTGTCCTCACCTACCAAGCACTATATAGATAGAAAAAAAGCATGGAATTAGTGCAACCACACCTACTAAGTATGACATAATGAATAAAAATCATAAAAAAGGACATTTGTTGGAAATATGCATCTTTTCATTTAAATATAATAATATTATCATAATAACAACATTTGACACATTAGAAGCACATAAGAAATAACTTAATCAATTTATCACATTTTAAGAAGCAACATTACAGTAAACTACGTCAGTGTACAGTAAACTCCTTCACTAGTACAGTGAAGTGATTCTAATTCATATAGGACACTTCCTAGTATGTCATCTTCTCACTAAAAGCTATCCTAAGACTCACTTATGAAATACAAGAGAGACCGCCCATACACTCTCTATAAGCATGCCCAAATTATCCTCAAGACTACATATAATGAGACACACACTTACAGGACACCAAAACACATAACATGTATTATATGACATTCTTGTTTCGAAAGCTATCAAAAGACATATTTAAGTACACCAAGAAGAGAACGCCCATACACTCTGTTCAAGGTTAACTGAATAAGCCTTAAGACTTCGTATATTTATATCATGCTTAAACTATTAACCAACTTACCTAATTAGAGTCATTTTAAAGGCTTCCCTAGAGAAAACATGAATAGATCATCCCTTATTTCCCCTTCATAGTTTAAGAAGGAAATTCTTAAAGTCATTCTAGATTTTATAGTCATTCATTTACATGGTTTGTAACATAATTCACTATTTCCATTAATTCATTAAGAGACATTCATTTCATAGAGGACATTAAAATATTGTCTTGGAGAAGACCTAGGGACTCTCACTAACATCTTCAAAGACTATGTTGCAATATCTACATAGTGTGCCATCCCACCAACTAAACTTCATAGAACTTCTTAAATGCTAGTGAGTATCCCATATGATTATAACCGGCAATAACCGACGTAGACCATACTAGAAAAACATAGAACCCGTAGTTGTAACCTACTCCAATCAAGGGTGTTCTACTCTCAAATGGTAGAACATGGACACATCCCATTTAGGCACATGGTTAAGGAATATTAAGGGCTTACATTGAACTCTAGCCTCATCTTTTAAGTAGATCTACTTCCCTTACAATACTCATTTGCTGCTAGCCTTTGTTATCGTAGAGTAATTGACATTAAAGGTTCATAGAAAAGTGTTACATATAAAGTTCATAGCCCAAGATAACTTACTATACTAAAGAGGTCCCCTATAGCTGCCTTACGATGGCAACAAGACAACTCATGATGACTTTCCTAACGATGATTTGATGACGTTCGATCCAACAAACCTTAAGTCCATTACTCATTACCAGGATACCATTATGGCTTTCGACATTGAAGGTTCATAACCTTTCCACTACGTTCAAGGTTTCACATAAGGGACTCTCTTAACATCATTCAATGTCTCATGTCATTACTACATACAATACTAAGAGGCTTTATCTACCTATGTCAAGGCATCTCATATTCACATTCATACATGCATCAAGTAAGGGACACAAGTCTACCACACAGACACACTAAGACTTCACTTTACCAGAATTTGCATATTATATTCAAGAAGCACATAGGCACAACCTTCATAACCTATAATTAACCCTATACATAACAAACACATCATCAATATAGAAATCATAATACTCAATAACCAAATAAGAAGAATAACACATCAAGTCTAAGATTACACATACAAGAACGTAGTCATAGTCTAACATGATCACCTAAATAGCATCAATAGAAGCGACACATTCTTTCACATTTCTTAACATGTACATAGATATGATCACATTTTACATAATCAACTACAAAAAAATCATATTGCTTCAAGTAGTGCTGAAAAGACCATGATCATCATAATACATAATGTACCGCCGACAAGGCCACATCATTCACACAACACTGCCACCATAACTGAGCCATACCAATGATAACATAATTCAAAAGCTATAATACATAAAATAAAGGTAATTATGGTTGCTGTAACGACCTGTTTAGTCATTTTGAGCAGCAAATTTTATTTCTGGAAAAACTGTCTGAGTCAACAAATCCCACGACGGACCGTCATAGGCACGACGGACCGTCGAGGGGGTCTCGTTTGAAAACACTTAGAATTCTGAAATTTGGGTACTGAAATCGACTCTCTGAACTTCGTGACGGAATGGAAGGATGGACCGTCGCAGGCACGACGTACCGTCACAAATCTTTCCACAGAATTAACTCTCTGAACTTTGTGATGGACCTGCATGACGGACCGTCACGGGCTGCGTAACCCAGACTGGGTCGGATTTTTGTTAAAGTTTTAAAGGGGCGTTTTGGACTATTCATGCTTATAATTATAAAGTTAGTGGATTAATGTTAATAATTCAATTACTTGGGGGTTAAAGGATATAACCTTGAAATAATTAGTGGGTTATTTTGATCATCTTTCATACTTAATTATATGACAATTAGGGTAAAAGAAAGAGGTTTTGAATAAAAAATAGAAAGAACAAGGAGAGGGAGAAACGAACGAGAGAGAGAAGAAGAACGCAACTTTGGGAAGATAGCTTGTTGATCACAATTCTTCGGTGGAGGTAGGTTATGGTTTATTCTATTCGTAGTAAACTCTTAATAGCGAATGATATGTGTTGGGTAGTATTATAAAGTCTTCTATATGCTTAATTGTGTGCTTACAGGATATGATTATATAATTGTGATGAATTAGCATGATGAGGCTATTGAATCTTGAATCCTAAACTTACTTTGTTAATGATGATGCCTTGGTATAAAAGAAGGCTTGATGAACTAAAGTAATGAGATTGATGATGCCTTGGTATAAAAGAAGGCTTGATGAACTAAAGTAATGAGATTAGAGGATCGGGTGTCACGTTCCGACACCAGGATAGAAATAGAGGATCGGGTGTCACGTTCTGGCACCAGGATAGTATATGGATCAAAGTGTCACGTTCCGGCACCATGATAGAATATGGATCGGAGTGTCACGTTCCGGCACCAGGATAGTATATGGATCGGAGTGTCACGTTCCGACACAAGGATAGTATATGGATCGGAGTGTCACGTTCCGACACCAGGATAGTATATGGATCGGAGTGTCACGTTCCGACACCAAGATAGTATATGGATCCGGTGTCACGTTCCAGCACACGGATAGTATATGGATCGAAGTGTCACGTTCCGGCACCAGGATAGTATATGGATCGGAGGGTCACATTCCGACACCAGGATAGTATATGGATCGGAGTGTCACGTTCCGACACCAGGATAGTATATAGATCAGAGTGTCACGTTCCGACACAAGGATAGTATATGGATCGGGTGTCACATTCAGGCACCAGGATAGTATATGGATCGGAGTGTCACGTTCCGACACCAGGATAGTATATGGATCGGGTGTCACGTTTCGACACTAGGATAGTATATGGATCGGAGTGTCACGTTCCGACACCAGGATAGTAGTAGTGGAGCGGAGTGTTACGTACCGACACAAGAGGAATAAAGATAATGAATCTTGAATTATGATAATATACTAAATTGTAAAGAACTAATTCCCAAATGAGTATGATGGGGAGGCTTGAGTCCTCATGGATGTGCTTGGTGTTGTGACCAAGGGTTATGGAAATTGTTGTTGTCATCTGTTAAGAATATTAGCTGATTTTATGTTATTATCTGATATATACTGTTTTCTATTTTGAGTTGGCCGATGATACCTACTCAGTACTTGTGCCTTGTACTGACCCCTACTTGTATTTGGTTTTCTTTGTTAATTGTGGAGTGCAGCAAACGTGCCATCGTCTTCAACTCAACCGTAACTCTAGCCAGTCTTCATCAAGTCAGATTTCAGGGTGAGCTATTGCTTCTAGCTTGGACTGGATCTTCCTCTTCATGTCTTGATGCCTTTAACTTCCGGCATGGACTAGCTTTTTACTTATTTTAGCTTCTTAGATACTCTTAGATTTAGTAATTTGAGGATAGATGTTCTTGTGGTGATGACTTCCAGATTTTGGGGATAATGATTGATAACTTTTAGAAGTTATTTACTTGATTTCGTTAATGAGTTTTAAGTCTTCCGCATTGTATTTTGTTAATTATGGTTGAAATGTTGGGGTTTAGATTGGTTGGTTCGCTCACATAGTAGGATAAGTGTGGGTGCCACTCGGGGCTTGTTTTGGGTCGTGACAAACTTGGTATAAGAGCATTAGGTTCGTTGGTCTCATCACACAAGAACGAGTCTAGTAGAGTCTTAAGGAACTGTAGGGGGACACCTTTACTTTTCTTTGAGAGGCTATAAGACTTTAGGAAAATTCCATTCTTTCTTTCTTTCTTTCGTGCTATTACTTGGATCCAATTGGTATCTAGGTGATACAAATTGGTATCTGACCATCTTCACTCTATTTCGCAGATGGTTAGAACTAGAGCAACAACGGCGCCAACACCAACACTGGCAAGACAAGATGCAACTGAGCCAGCCACTGGGGCTATAGCTCGAGGAGGATTAGCGGCGAGAGGCGGTGGTAGAGGTCGCGGGAGGACGTCCTCTAGAGGAAGAGGACAAGCACCTGGCCTATCTAGTACTAGGGCGGTGACTCCTCCACCGACTGAGGAAGTAGTAAGAGATGGTGAGGAAGGGGAAAGTGAGCAAGTGCAGAATGAGGAATTGCCACCCCAACCTACCCTAGAGATGATTAATTAGGTTCTTGCTTATCTTAGCGGCTTATCTGATCAAGGCCAGACACCTCCAGTGTTTTCTGCACCAGCACCTCAGGTTCCGGAAGTACAACAGGCTGCTGCTGAGGCTCCCCGCATGGATGCCTCATTGGAAATAGGCACGTTTCCTCGTTTGACTATAGGGCCCATAATGACAAGTGATCAGCATGAACTTTTTAGTAAGTTCTTGAAGTTGAAACCTCCAGTCTTCAAGGGTGCTGAATCTGAGGATGCTTACGATTTTCTGGTTGATTGTGATGAGTTACTTCATAAAATGGGAATAGTGGAACTATTTGGCGTTGAGTTTGTAACCTATCAGTTTCAGGGAAATGCCAAAATGTGGTGGCAGTCACATGTTGAGTGTCAACCCGCCCAGACACCACATATGACTTGGGCGTCATTCTCTATCTTATTTATGGAGAAGTATATCCCTCGGACCTTGAGGGATAGGAGGAGAGATGAGTTCTTGAGCCTAGAACAAGGCAAGATGTCGGTGACTGCGTATGAGGCTAAGTTTCATGCATTATCCAGGTATGCCACCAAGCTTTGTTTCAGTCCACAAGAGCGGATTCACCGTTTTGTGAAGGGGTTGAGGTCAGATTTGCGGATTTCAGCCTTACAGGTAGCGGCTACAGCAAAATTCTTTCAGGAAGTGGTAGACTTCGTGATAGAGGTGGAGGGAGTGAAGCCAGATGACTTCACCAGGGCATCGACATCTAAAAGGTTTCGTAAGGGAGGTGAGTTTAATGGTTCTTACTCCAGAGGGCAAGGTTCAGGAGGTTATTCAGCCCGACCCATTCAGTCTTCACTACAGACTGTAGTTGGGGGTCCACCGCAGACCAGTCAACACTTCTCTGAGTTTGGAGGTTATCCCCAGACTTCGTCATTCTCACAGAGACGTATGCTTGAATCCAGAGAGTGTTATGGATGTGGGGAGACTGGACATATTAAGAGGTATTGTCCAAAACAGAGTTACAAACCTCAAATAGTCAGAGGTAGAGGTGGTCATGGAAGAGGCCGTCATTCTGGAGGACGTGGTGGCCGAGGTAATGGTGGTCACCAAAACGGCCGGGGTGATGGGCAAAGTGGAGCCACTACAGCACAACATGGTAGGGGCAACGGGCAGACAGGTAATAGGGCCCATTATTACGCTTTCCCCGGGCGGTCAGAAGTGGAGACATCTGATGCTGTTATCACAGGTAATCTTTTGGTTTGTGATTGCATGGCTTCCGTATTATTTGATCCTGGCTCCACATTTTCATATGTATCTTCCTCATTTGCTACTGGTCTTAATTTACATTGTGAATTGCTTGACATGCCTATTCATGTTTCTACTCCGGTGGGTGAGTCTGTGATAGTTGAAAAGGTATATAGGTCTTGTCTGGTGTCTTTTGTGGGGTGCAATACTCATTTAGACTTGGATATCTTAGAAATGGTTGATTTCGATGTAATTATGGGTATGATTTGACTTTCTCCAAATTTTGTAATCTTAGATTGTAATGCTAAAACTGTAACGTTGGCCAAGCCTGGGACTGATCCGTTAGTGTGGGAGGGTGACTACACTTCCACTCCAGTCGTATCATCTCCTTTCTTCGTGCTAAGAAAATGGTTAGTAAAGGGCGTTTAGCGTTCTTGGCACACCTCAGGGATGATACTACCCAAGTACCTTCAATTGAGTCGGTTTCGATTGTCCGTGAGATTCTGGATGTGTTCCCTGCAGATGTTCCTGGTATGCCACCGGATAGAGATATTGACTTTTCCATTGATCTTGAACCGGGTACTCGCCCCATTTCCATACCCCCTTATAGAATGGCTGAAGCAGAGTTAAGGGAGTTAAAGGCCCAACTTCAAGAGTTGTTATGTAAAGGCTTCATTAGACCAAGCGCTTCCCCTTGGGGTGCTCCGGTGTTATTTGTCATGAAGAAGGATGGGAGTTTTCGGATGTGCATAGACTACCAGCAGTTGAACAAGGTAACTATTTAGAACAAGTATCCCATTCCTCACATTGATGACTTGTTCGATCAGTTACAAGGTGCTTGTGTCTTCTCTAAGATTTACTTGAGATCCGGTTATCATCAATTGAAAATACGGGCAACGGATGTACCAAAGACTGCTTTTCGAACCAGGTATGGGCATTACGAATTTGTAGTAATTTCTTTTGGTCTTACGAATGCCCCTGCTGCTTTCATGAGCTTGATGAACGGGATTTTTAAGCAATATCTGGATCTCTTTGTGATCGTATTTATTGATGATATATTGATGTACTCCAAGAGTAAGAAGGAACATGAGGAGCATTTGAGAATTGTGTTGGAAGTGTTAAGGGAGAAAAGGCTTTATGCAAAATTCTCCAAGTGTGAGTTTTGGCTAGATTAAGTGTCCTTCTTGGGGCACGTGGTTTCTAAGGAGGGAATGATGGTGGATCCTTTTAAGATTGAGACAGTGAAGAATTGGGTAAGACCTACTAATGTGTCGGAAGTAAGATGCTTTGTTGGTTTAGCCAGCTACTACCGTCGATTTGTCAAGGGATTCTCTTCTATTACTTCCCAATTGACGAATTTGACTAAGCAGAATGTTCCATTTGAATGGTCGGATGAATGTGAGGAAAGCTTTCAGAAACTCAAGACCTTGCTGACTACTGCACCTATCCTTACCTTGCCAGTAGAGGGTAAGAATTTCATTGTTTATTGTGATGCATTCTATTTGGGTTTGGGTGCGGTGCTAATGCAAGAGAGGAAAGTAATCGCTTATGCTTCAAGGCAACTAAAGGTGCACGAACGTAACTATCCGACCCATGATTTGGAATTGGCTGCGGTAGTGTTTGCATTAAAGCAATGGAGACACTATCTATATGGGGTTAAGTGTGAAGTCTATACGGATCATTGTAGCCTACAGTATGTCTTTACTCAAAGGGATTTTAATTTGAGACAGAGGAGGTGGATGGAACTACTGAAGGACTATGATGTTACCATCTTGTATCACCAAGGAAAAGCAAATGTGGTGGCTGATGCTTTAAGTAGAAAAGCAGTGAGCATGGGTAGTTTAGCCCACTTACAAGTTTCTAGACGCCTATTGGCTAGAGAAATCCAAAACTTGGCTAACGACTTTATGAGACTGGAAATACTAGAGAAAGGAGGACTTTTGGCCTGTGTAGAGGCAAGATCTTCTTTTCTTGACAAGATCAAGAGAAAACAGTTTGATGATGATAAGCTAAGCCGAATTCGGGATATGGTGTTGCGAGGAGAGACTAAAGAGGCAATAATTGATGAGGAAGGTGTTTTGAGGATTAAGGGAAGGGTATGTGTGCCCCGTGTTGATGATTTGATCCACACCATCCTCACAGAGGCTCATAGTTCCGGATATTCTATACATCTTGGTGCAACCAAGATGTACCGTGACCTAAAGCGACACTTTTGGTGGAATAGAATGAAGCGTGACATTGTGGATTTTGTTGCCAAATGTCCAAATTGTCAGCAAGTAAAGTATGAACACCAGAGGCCCGGAGGAACACTTCAGAGAATGCCCATTCCTCAATGGAAGTGGGAGAGAATTGCAATGGACTTCGTGGTTGGTCTTCCAAAGACATTGGGTAAGTTTGATTCTATTTGGGTAATTGTGGATAGATTAACTAAGTCAGCTCACTTCATTCCGGTCAAGGTGACTTACAATGCACAGAAGTTAGCCAAAATCTATATCTCAGAAATTGTTCAATTGCATGGATTTCCACTCTCCATCATATCATATAGAGGTACGCAGTTTACTTCTAAGTTTTGGAGAACATTGCATGCAGAATTAGGTACTAGGTTGGACCTTAGTACTGTATTTCACCCTCAGACCGATGGTCAGTCTGAGCAAACGATTCAAGTGTTGGAGGATATGCTTCGTGCATGTGTGATAGAATTTGGTGGTCATTGGGATAACTTCTTACCCTTAGCAGAGTTTTCATACAATAATAGCTATCACTCAAGTATTGACATGGCTCCATTTGAGGCACTGTATGGGAGGAGATGTAGGTCCCCGATTGGTTGGTTTGATGCATTTGAGGTTAGACCTTGGGGTACTGATCTGTTGAGGGACTCATTAGAGAAGGTGAAATCTATTCAAGAAAATCTTTTAGCGGCTCAAGGTAGGCAAAAGGAATATGCGGATCGAAAGGTTAGAGACTTGGAGTTCATGGAGGGTGAACAAGTCTTGCTGAAGGTTTCACCCATGAAAGGGGTGATGAGGTTTGGTAAAAGGGGTATGCTAAGCCCAAGGTATATTGGACCATTTGAAGTAATTAAGCGAGTAGGGGAGGTGGCTTATGAATTAGCCTTGCCTCCAGGGCTGTCAGGAGTGCATCCGGTATTTCATGTGTCAATGTTGAAAAGATACCATGGGGATGGAAACTACATCATTCGTTGGGGTTCAGTTATGCTTGATGAGAATTTGACTTATGAGGAGGAGCCTGTTGCCATTCTAGATAGAGAAATTCGCAAGTTGAGATCAAGGGAGATTGCATCCATCAAAGTTCAATGGAAGAATCGACCAGTCGAAGAGTCAACTTGGGAGAAGGAGGCTGATATGCAAGAAAGATACCCACACCTGTTTACAGATTCAGGTACTCCTTTTCGCCCTTGTTTTTCTTCTTGTGATCGTTCGAGGACGAACGATGGGTAAATTGGTATCTATTGTAATGACCTGTTTAGTCGTTTTGAGCAGCAGATTTTATTTATGGAAAAACTGTCTGAGTCGACGGATCCCACGACGGACCGTCAAGGGGGTCTCATTCCAAAAAACTAAGAATTCTGAAAATTGGGTACTGAAATCGACTCTCTAAACTTTGTGACGGAATGGAAGGACGGACCGTCGCAGGCACGACGGACCGTCACAACTCTTTCCACAGAATTAACTCTCTGAACTTTGTGACGGACCTGCAGGACGGACCGTCACAGCCATGACGGACCGTCACAGGCTGCGTAACCCAGACTGGGTCGGATTTCTGTTAAAGTTTTAAAGGGGCGTTTTGGACTATTCATGCTTATAATTATAAAGTTAGTGGATTAATGTTAATAATTCAATTACTTGGGGGTTAAAGGAGATAACCTTGAAATAATTAGTGGGTTATTTTTATCATCTTTTATACTTAATTATATGACAATTAAGGTAAAAGAAAGAGGGTTCAAATAAGATAAATAGAAAGAACAAGGAGAGGGAGAAACGAACAAGAGAGAGAAGAAGAACGCAGCTTTGGGAAGATAGCTTGTTGATCACAATTCTTCGGTGGAGGTAGGTTATGGTTTATGCTATTCGTAGTAAACTCTTAATAGCGAATGATATGTGTTTGGTAGTATTATAAAGTCTTCTATATGCTTAATTGTGTGCTTACATGATATGATTATATAATTGTGATGAATTAGCATGATGAGGCTATTGAATCTTGAATCCTAAACTTACTTTGTTAATGATGATGCCTTTGTATAAAAAAAGGCTTGATGAACTAAAGTAATGAGATTGATGATGCCTTTGTATAAAAGAAGGCTTGATGAACTAAAGTAATGATATTAGAGGATCGGGTGTCACGTTCCGACACCAGGATAGAAATAGAGGATCGGGTGTCACGTTCCGGCACCTGGATTGTATATGGATCGGAGTGTCACGTTCCGGCACTAGGATAGTATATGGATCGGAGTGTCACGTTCCGGCACCAGGATAGTATATGGATCGGAGTGTCACGTTCCGACACCAGGATAGTATATGGATCGGAGTGTCACGTTCCGACACCAGGATAGTATATGGATCGGGTGTCACGTTCCGGCACCAGGATAGTATATGGATCAGAGTGTCACGTTCTGACACCAGGATAGTATATGGATCGGGTGTCACGTTCCGACACCAGGATAGTATGTGGATCGGAGTGTCACGTTCCGACACCAGGATAGTAGTAGTGGAGCGGAGTGTTACGTAACGACACAAGAGGAATAATGATAATGAATCTTGAATTATGATAATATACTAAATTGTAAAGAACTAATTCCCAAATGAGTATGATGGGGAGGCTTGAGTCCTCATTGAAGTGCTTGGTGTTGTGACCAAGGGTTATGGAAATTGTTGTTGTCATCTGTTAAGAATATTAGCTGATTTTATGTTATTATCTGATATATACTGTTTTCTATTTTGAGTTGGCCGATGATACCAACTCAGTACTTGTGCCTTGTACTGACCCCTACTTGTATTTGTTTTTCTTTGTTAATTGTGGAGTGCAGCAAACGTGCCATCGTCTTCAACTCAACCGCAACTCTAGCCAATCTTCATCAAGTCAGATTTCAGGGTGAGCTATTGCTTCTAGCTTGGACTGGATCTTCCTCTTCATGTCTTGATGCCTTGAACTTCCGGCATGTACTAGCTTTTTACTTATTTTAGCTTCTTAGACACTCTTAGATTTAGTAATTTGAGGATAGATGTTCTTGTGGTGATGACTTCCAGATTTTGGGGATAATGAGTTTTATGTCTTCCGCATTGTATTTTGTTAATTATGGTTGAAATGTTGGGGTTTAGATTGGTTGGTTCGCTTACATAGTAGGATAAGTGTGGGTGCCACTCGCGGCTCGTTTTGGGTCGTGACAGTTGCGTACCACTAATCCATTCTCTCCACTTCATCTTTACTAAATCATCCAATTCAATACCATAAGGCCCTTACTCAAGGCCATGACCATCAATTAAATGCATAAATCATAATACTTAATGATTTTAAATTAATTTAATATATATATTTATAAATCTAAGAACACGTGTAGATGAAATGAATATAACTCTTTCGTCATTCAATAGTCCATATAAAACTATAATAAAATTCATAAGCATTAAGACAATATCAAGTAACCCATAAATTAATCAAAAACTAGGGTTCGTCAATTACAGGAGTTCATAGATTTATTGTGCTAATATAATAAAATTAACAACAATTCTATTAATTTACAATGACTCATAACCTTTTATGCAAGAACCAACAAATCTACCATAAAATTGGAATAGTTTATCTTTGAAAACTTTAGAAAACTTCTTTGAATTTGAGCTCGTTAATGAATATAGTTTCAATGATAAAAAATCATACTTCAATGATTTTAATCCTATAAATTGATGAAGAATAATCACTCAACTCTCCAATCCAACCTCTTCCTTTGGTTTTTGCTCCAATGGAGTTCTAGAGAATTTCTAAGATATTTTAGATTTTTATATTGAAGAATGAATTCTCCTATGTGTTAAAAAACCCAAAAGACCCTTTTGAAACCTCACAAAATCTTATTTGGAAGTGGGGTGACTTTACAACTTTACCCTACAGTTAATTGTATGTTGCACAGGAAAACAACCCTCAAAGATGGTTAAAAACGAATGGCCGTTTCCCAACCAATGGACCATCCCGTTTGTCAGTGTTATGGGATTAAGGCTGGTACTTGGATGATCTCATACAACGTGTAAGTTTCAACAAACTAAACCCCTCGACGGGGCGTCAACTGTACCACGAGCTGTCTACTACCATTGTTTTTGTGTCACGACTAGAAAGTACCCCCTAGAAGTTTCCAACAACCCTCATTTTGTGAACGGGCATACTTTACCTTTTGGGGTCTTGTACAAGATTTTTAACTAGCATTCGTTTCATAGACATGCAAAGTAGTGAGGAATTTAAACTTTTCACTAATAAATTAATAAAAATGTAATATTTTATAAATAGTTAAGATATCTCATCGTCACAAGCAAAACTACACGACATAAATAACTTAGGGACATGACCCTTTACAATGAAATGAAATGCATAATAAGTTTTAATATAAAGAAACTAAGAAGATATGAATTATGCCCTTAAATAAATGAGGACACACTTTATCATGCGAGGAACTTTCCCAAGATTTGCCTTGTAGACTTCAACCTTGCTTCTAACCTATACTTAAATAACAATGAAAATGTATGGGGTTAGTACAAATAATGTACTATGTATGGAATATGAAAAAACATGAGAAAAAGGGACATTTTAGTGAAATAACACTTCATGCAACTTAAGTAAAACATTGAAGAATATAAAAGCAAAACATCATAAGAATAATCATTTAACAGATGGAGAAGAATTTACATAATTTTAACCAAAAGAGGCATTTAAAGTAAACTCCAAAAAACATATAGTGAACTCTACTAACATTATAGTGAACAAATTGGAACTTTAACGATGAATAATATAAGGCATTCATAATGAATTGTCCTTTTCAAAACGAGTAAATTTCCAAGTCCAAGAAAATTAGAAAGTGAACTCATTTTCTGTATTAGTTTCCCTACCTCAGGATTATCCTAAGACTCACTAAGGTAAGAGATAAAGTAAGATTGCATATGCCTCCTTCAATAAACAACAAAGCAATTGTCAATACTACCCCTTCGTATTACTCGACTCTTGAGAATCAAGACTCTAAATCAATGGAAAGACATTAAAAGACACCCAACAAACCAACAAGGTCTTCCCTTTCGAAATGAATACTTATTGCAATGAGTAGATAGCGTCTCATACCACCACCTACCCTAAGTAGTACATTCTTTTATAAGGTTTGGCACCAAGTCGTCTCTTTCAGAAGGTCCTACTTGTGCAATGAGTAGGTAGCGTCCCATACCACTAACTACACTAAGTAGTACATTCTTTTAGAAGACTTAGTTCAATCAATTCTTTTGTGGAGGGTTATCTTAAAAGACATAGACCACGAGAGCTAGACATGGAATCTTGATATTATCATCTTATTTCAAATGACAAACCTTAATAGTATTCCTCAAAATAAACTAGTACTTTACATTCATATAATTCAAATAAACATCACCAGCAAGAAGGTTGACCATACCACTCAAGAGCATTTCGAAATTGAAACTTAACAAGATAACTAAGTTACCCTTTAATCCAAGCTTTAATTATCTTAAACATTTTCTTAATATTTCACCATAATAAATCCTTTTGAGCAGTATCTAAACAAAAATAACAACAATAACAAACCAAAGCTCAAAGACTACCAAATCATGCTTATTTAACTCATTTCTTAAGCACTCATTAGATGAAAAACATAAACATTATTTCATTGGAGTTTTAAACTTAAAATCATCAACTAAATTTGAAATAACATCATTAATTCATTAGAAACGTTTTTATGCAAGACCCCTATCTATATTTGAAGATAGAAGAAACTAGGGTTGAGAACCTATTTTTAAAATTCATTAGAAGTGACTATTTGAATAGAAGAGAGTTTAAGGATAGAAACCATACTTAAAATTAAAGAAATACCAAAGTTTTTTTTATGGTGAAACGACCACAAATATCCCTCTTAGCACTTCTTGACTTCTAGCTTCCATGGAGACTTGAGAGAGAATTCAAAGAGAGAGGGTTTTGGTATTTAGGAAGAAGGGTCTAAAATTAGGTTTAAGGGTTTATAACACTTTAGTATACGTAAATAAACCTAAAATAAAAGTACAAGGACCTTAAAAACATGGGGAGAATTCACCGAAAACCCCAAGCCAAGGCCGCCATTTAACAGCTTTTGTAGGCAGACCCCACGACCCTAAAACGACTGACCATTTGTCAACCAACGCGCGGTTGATGGGACCGAAGCTCCCAAGTTTGAAGGTTTACATTCCCCAATAAACGTACCAAGTCTACGGGTCGTTGCCTTGTGGACTGGCCATCAATTGGCTCGTCAATGAGCACTTCTTTTTGCCAGTTTTATCCAAGTCTTGGGCCCTTTATCTAGAGCCCACAGTCGGTCTTATGAGGGGTCGTGCCAGGATGTTAAACCCCTAAACTGTGTATTCTAGGTCTTAGGAATATCTCATGAAAATTTCAAGAAAAAAAACACATAAAACTCACTTAAACACCTCAAGACATACAAGTGCTTTCTAAGGCACACCTTCCGAACGTCATGGACGTTCTTGGATGTTTGACCTCCAAACTTAACCAAACTTTACACACAGACTAAGAAAACTAAATTAACTCATTTTAATTTCAAATTAACTCTGGAAACACTCATGAGTATCTAGTTAACCTTATTTCATATTGGGGCGTTACAATTTCGGAATGTTTTGGGCAGTCATGTTTGGCTCTTGAAAAAGGTCTTTCATTAAGGGCACTGGGTTGGTCCTTGGGGACTTTCACCCGGACATTTGAAAACCAAATATGTTTGTATATATTTTTAGGACATCTCACATGAATTTTATCTTAAAATAATACATAAAATTGTAAGGACTAGAATCTAGACCCCAGACGAGACCGATGTCGTTAACCTCTCAGAGGTCGCAGACAAGCCAACATATGTCATACTTAATTCATCATGTTAATTTTAGCGGAAAAGTTGAACTTTTTGTTTTCTTATTTCATGCGTAACATATTAAATTGAACATCACAGGCGTTCACAAATCAACCATCTAATATAAAGATAATCAAATGAAAGAAGCAGTTTATAATTGAATTAAATGTATCCTTGCAGAAACGACTCAAATACAATGTCTAAAATGAAATGGGAAATAAAACACTAGTTGAACATTCTCCACTAGCTAAAGCCTACATCTAAGCTAGATACTAACGATATACATCCTCGAAAATATATGGACCTACCAAGTACGGATGTAAGATCCACATACGGATTGTTTCAACATCATACTGTAATATCTAACATCCACCTATGCCTACACCTAAAAGTAGATGTTTTATGGGATTAGTAAACACTTGTCCTAAGTATGGGTATATGCAAGCACACACCAAGGACATGCATGAGAAAGAATAGCATAGAGCCCTTACCCATGGCCATGAACATACCAATCATAACATAATTAAAGATATATAATACTTTAAAATAAAAATATTTAGGGCAAATTAAAACCAATCCATTCACTCCAAATAAAAATATTTAGGGCATATTACAACCAATCCATTCTCTCCACTTCAATTTGTAGGTAAATCATCCGATTTAATACCATAAAGCCCTTACACATGCCCATGAACATCAAGTCAATGCATAAATCATAAACACATTGAACCTAGGGAAATTCAATATAGATTTATCTATCTAAGACAACCTATACATAAATTGAATACTATTCATACATCATTCAATATCCCATAAAAAAACTACAGTAGAACGGATATCCATTAAGACAATACCCAGTAACCCATAAAGTAGTCAAAAACTATGGTTTATCAATTACATGTGTTCATAGGTTAATTTAGTTAAAACTTTTAATAATAAAAATACAATCAATATATATTGATCTAAAACTTTTAATGCAAGAACCCGTGGATAGAGCATAAAATTGGAAAGGTTCATCTTTTAAAACTTTAAAAATCTTCTTTGAATTCGGGCTCCTTGATGAATAGAGTTTAAATGATAAACTCAATGATATTTATTCTCCAATTTTATGAAGAATCACCACTCAAATCTCCTATTGAAGCTCTTCATTATGTTTTGGCTCCAATGGAGTTCTAGAGAATTTCTATGATATTTTGGGTTTTTATTTTTAAAAATGAATTCTCCTAAGTGTTAAAGGAATATAAAAATGTTTAAAATAGACAAAAGATACTTTAGGAACCGCCCAAAGTCTTATTTTTAAGTGGGTTAAATATACAACTTCACTCTTAGAGTAAACAGTAAGTTGTCCAAGAAGACAGCCCTCAGAGACGGTTCGAAACGATTGGCTATTTTCAAAATAAAAGACCGTCCTATTGGTTCGTGGTTTGGGAATGAGGATAATATTTATCTTCTCTATTTCCATGCCTAAATATCAGCCAATGACACAAAACTATGGGGCATCGACTAGCCCATGAGCCGTCTATTGCCTTCGTCGTTTGGTACTATTTTGGGTAGTCTTGGCTCTTGACAACAGTCTTTTCTCAAGGATCGTTGGTTTGTCCTTGGGGACTTTCACCCAGACGTTTCCATCTTAAATAGGTTTGTATACAATTTTAGTACGTCTAACATGAATTTCATCTAAAACAAACACGTAAAACTCTACGAAATATGCTTAGACACACAAGGTCGTTTCGATGCAAACCTTCCAAACTTCGTGGTCGTTCTTGGACGTCTGACCTACAAAGTTTAAACAGCTTGACACACTGCCTATATACACTATCATAACTCATTTAAGGACCTTAGAAGCTCATGAATCACACATAAAAACATATGAAAAAATAGTCATTGAACGTCTTAGTCTTCCTTTGACGTTTAACTTAAAATTTACACAATACTTTAGGCACTACCTCACTACAAATATAGACCAATTTAGGACAATAGAACATCAAAAAAACCATGTTAGTGTCTAGTTCACCTATGTCATTTTCGGATCTTACAGCAATGTCCTTCGTGGTCTTGCCTTTGTTTGAGAAATAAAGGAGGCTTCATTGGAGGAGCTACTGCCTCCACTCTTCACAACCACCACCACAACCCATCAAGATCTTCACGATCCGTGAGGTGGGGCGTTAAGTGAAACAGGGTCTCAATGTGAAGTTAAGTTGGACATCATTTTTGGAAGTTCAACTTAATGAGGTGTAGTTTGGACATTTTGGGGGTCGATTATACATTGACTTTAGGTCAATTTTCATACATCTACGGCTCAAAATCATAAACCCAAATTGAATCCCAAAATTTCTCTCACTTCTCTATACTTTCTCTCTCTCCATTAATCCTCCATTGAAGAATAAGAAGCTTGGGGAATAAGACAAAGTCTCCAAGGTTTTCAATCAATTTTTTGGAATAAAGCCTCAACAAGGTATGAGTTCTTCACTCTTGGGATTCCATCACCCAAGACGTTCTCTCAAAGATGAATTTCAATAAATCCAATTCTTAGGGTTTTCTTTACAAATAGGTTTTCTTTTAAAATTGAAATTGATAACTGGTTATGTTGAATTATGATCGCCTATGACGAATCTAGTATAGATTATTGTGTATTTGATGTTAGTTTAGGGAATGGTGAATAGATCATGTTCATTCCACAATTTCCCCATGTCTTCACTATTACTTGAAAATTAAAGAGGAATTATGAAATTGTTGATCATTGTCGTCGGCTGCCTAGGAACTTGTTTTGTGGGGATTAGACCTTGTTCTTGAAAAATTCATGATTAACCCTTTTTTCCATTAACCCTAAGTTCTGATCTTGAATTAAATTGTACATTAGGGTTGAAATTGGTTTGTTTAGTTTGTGTATTAGTACCCTATGATTTTATTATGATAATCATTTATAGATGGTGATAAATTGTAATTCAATTATTCTAATTCTTGTGTAATTGACCTACATTGTGCAATTGATTATGAATTAGATCTAAGTATCTAATTCTAGACTATGAACTAGTGAAGAATTTTTGTTTACAGATTCAATTTGACTTTTTAGCATGTTGGTTACTATTATATGATGACATTACACCCATTGTTGTATTTATTTTGAGGGTTGATGGTAAGACCATGATGTCGGATTATGAAGTAGACATGGTAAGTCTTATGATCCCCATTCTTTACTTCAATTGTAGTTCTTTGTGATCTAATGATGATGTTTCATTGAAGTATACCTTATATGAGGATTAATAGGGTTGGTATGATGTTGAATTGAAATGTCTTGACTATGGTTTTGTGAGGTGTTGGCTAAGATTTAAATGTTATATGGATGGTGATAATTACCAATGTTCCTTAAATTGATTGATTATGCAAATGATAAACCTCAGTTATAGAAATTGTAATGGCAGGACAATACTCATGCAATTCTTATTGTGCTATGATGATGATGATTATATAAGCAATAGACCTTATAACCTTTATTAATCTTTGATAGTTAATAAAGATATTAATGAAATTTCAAAAGGATCTCTAGCTTAGCACCTAGTGAACTAGAGTGAGGGGTGTCCCTTCCCACATAGGGAAGGTAGTATCACTTAATATAATCTTGAGGTTGTAGACCATAATGCATGTATCATAAAAGGGTCTAATTATATATCCTAAAACTTGAACTATGTTAACCTCATAGGAATACTAGCTAGTGGATCAACATAGTTGTTACGTTCAATTTTTGGTACTACCTTGGTAATTAGTCGTCCTTATTATGTATAGGGTTTTATGACACCAGATTCCACATTACTTCATGTGGTCTATCTCGTTTAAGGAAACATGTTCCCAAAAGCTAAAATGAAGTAATGAATGAACTATAACTAGGATTACCTAAAGGGTTTAGCTTAGTCTAGGTAGGTGTACCTATCCATTGCACTACTTAGTCTTGAAGGGTTTCTTAGGAGGTTATTCTTCTGTATGTATATTATAATAAATGTAAGTGATGATAATGTGATGACCTTACATGTAAAGGACATTATGTCGTATTGGTTACTCTTATGAATATGTATTTTGTGTCTATTGCTAAAATCCTGATATTATATACTCTTAATAATATGTTTTGTGGAGTGTGGACATTTTTTATGGTTCTTGATAGGTTGACATGATTAAGTAATATTATGGGGATTTGCTTGGTAATTTCACAAGTGGACTTAATAAGGGTCATGAGTAATGATCTTGCTTTGGTATAATGTGATGGAATCTTATTCATGCTTGTGATCATGACAAAGGCTGATGAATTCTTCCAATTTAGCTTCATTCTTCTCACGAGGGAAGAAATAATCAACAAAAGCCTTCTTAAAGTCCTCCCATGTCAGCAGCCCACCACTTAAGGTCCTATTGTCTCTCAATTGAATGTACCAAGTTTGGGCCACATCTTTGAGTTGGTAAGTGGATAACACATCCTTATCACTTGTTCCCAACCCCATATTATGTAGGATCTTGTAGGTTTCATCAATGAACTCTTGGGGGTCTTTCTCAACTATGGACTCATAGAATTCAGGGGGATTTATCCTTTTGAAATACCTCAAACAGGAGTCCATGGTGCCAACAAGTTGGTTTCTTCGAGGTACAACCTCCCGGTTATCTTAGGTCGTCATTGATTGTCCTTGAGTAGTGATGACTTGTGCTTGTCTAGTATTGGCTTGGCCATTAGGATAAAGTCTACCGTTATGTACCCAGCAGTTAAAACAAGAGGATTCATCGTAGCTTGATCATCATGACCAACTTGTTCAACAGTAAGGACTTAATTGCCTCGCTGAGGAACTACCTTATTGGCAATCACTCTATCAACTCTTCGAGCAGCTGTTCTTAGAGTATCATTTCCTATTATCACAATAAAAGGATTAGAAGATAAGGTCACGTAACGTCAGGACTCCAGAGAAAAAGATATTTGATTTTCGAGAAAAAGAGAGTTTCCTGTCACATCCGGGGAGCACCCGCTAGACGTAATCGATGTTGTCGTCCTCGAAGAGGACTAAGACTAGCCTCTAAGATTACTTATTTTCATTCATAGGTTAAAAACCTGAAGAATATTTAAAACATTTCTATATATATATTGAGGTTTACATATACTAATGACATACACATAATATATTAATATCGAGTATACATAGAACCTCCGTATAAGAAGATAACATAGTTTATGCTTGTATTGTACATATATATATATATATATATAGTAGGATTCTTAACATAGTCATAGACAAATATCTCATCTCATAACCATTTAAACAAGAGTATATCAATTAGACATATCCGATACATCAATGTAATAAATCCACATATAGGCTATAAAATTTTTAGTACCCAAATGAAAAGGAAATAACTAGATGTCTTATAACTACAACAACATCAATAGGCACACAATGACATTGGCCTCAAAAAGTGAGGACATACCAAACTTGGATTACTGAGAATTCCAAGTCTTCCTTCAAAGACGTCTTAAAATCCCTTTAATGACCGGAACCTAAAATGTTGGGGAAAATAAAGAAAATGGGGTTAGTATATCACATGTATTATGTATGAGACCATATGCACCCACAACATAGAAATCATGCTGAAAAGGGACTTTTCATCAAAGCTTGCTAATTTACAGTTGAAAATTATTATGCACATTCAATAACCAATACATGTCATTAATGTATATTCATTAATTTAAAACCATGTTAAAGCATACTATGTCTAGAAAAGTCAATCATGCATACCAACATACTTGAACAAATAGTCAAGACAACTAAATCATCAATTTGTAACCTCAGCAAGCTTGAATAAGAGTTCATTACATCCTAACCAAAGCAAGACAATTTCCATGAACCCTCATTAAGTCAACTAGTGCAATGACTAAGCAAAGCCAAATAATTTTTACACAATCAAGAAAACCTAACACGAACCATAACTAATGTCCAACTTCACATATCATATTTTTTAGAGTACATAACATCATACTTTAGATATATTGACCAATCACATGTTAAATAAGTGAACTCAACATGATATAGTACCTTCAAAATTCAAGATCATCATTCAAATTTATAATAATATACATCCATAAGAACATCCTCCTAAGATTCCCAGGTCACTATTGCAATGTATAGGTACAGTCCTACACCCAACCTAGACTAAACTAAACCCCTTAGGTAATCCTAGTTAGAGTTCATTCATTCGTTCAATTTAACTTTTGGGAACATCTTTTATAAACAAACATAGATCACATGAGCTAATATGGAATCCGGTTTCATGGAACCCTACAATGAAAAAAGGTGTACTACTTGCCAAGGTAGTACCATAACATGAACATAGAAACTATGTAGATCCACTAACAGTATTCTAATTACGGAATGGATAATTCTCATGAGTGAAAGGTGTTCCTTCAAATCTCATGAGTACATTAGTGATTCTACCTTCCCTATTTGTGAAGGGACACTCGTCACTTTAGTTCAATCGGTGATACCATAAAGTCCCTTTTTGGAACTTCTTTAAGACCTTTATTAATAATCATAGCATAGGGTATGTCATAGGGCCCATCCTTTATATATTCATCATCATAGATCAATAAGAATTGTATGACTATTTTCCTTTAATAACAATTATTACATGTGAGGTTAGAACATTTAAATAATCATTCATGATAAGGTTGTAACACCCTAAAATGAACTATGGCGAGATCGAGCTTGGTGATTGTTTCTTGAGTATATTTTATGATAAATTGAGTTATAATGATGTTCTTAGGCAGTGTGTTATGTTTTGTTAAGTTTGGAAGTCAAATGCCCAAGAACGTACATGACGTTCGAAATTGTGTCGTAGAAACTGTTCATGTATCTTGATGTGTTCCACGAGGGTCCCTAGAAGAGGACCCCATCGACTGGAAAGAAGTTGCGAAGCAATGACTAAATGAAGGACACAAGGGACAGACCTTTGGCCAAACAATGGCCTGTCATTCTTGTGTGTTGATTCTCCATGAAAGGTAGGATATTTTTATAAGGGTTGAGATAATTAAACATCGACATATCCCTAATAGCGGGTTTTCGATTGGATCAGTTTGTGATGCCTGCAGAAGCTTTTAAAAGGATGCCTTGGGTTAGGGTGTTGGGTAAATTCACCCCAAGTCTTTTAAGGACCTTGGTAGTTTGTTTTTCGATTTTTTAGGTATATTAAAGTGTTTCAAACCCTAAGACCTAATTTTAGAATTTATTTCCTAAATCGTAAAACCTTTCTCCCTAAAAAGACTCTCTCTAGTCACCATGGAAGCTAGAATTCAAGATGGGACAGAAGGGGTTGTTGGTGGTCAAGTTCTTCATCAAAACTCATTGGGGTTTATTATATGAGATGTATGGTAGTCATGCTTGAAATCTTTTCAATTCAAGGAGCCCCTTTCTATGAAATATCAAAAATAATTTTCCAACCCTAACTTTTTCTATCTTTGACTCAATGTATGCGTCTTCCATGAAAATGTTTCTAATGTTTCAAATATTAGTTTGTGATCTCAATCCTATATCTACAATGAAATAATGTTAATGATTATTATTAAATTTTTGCTTAAGAAATGGGTTGAATAAGCATAATATTGTAGTCTTTGAGCTTTGGTTTGATTTTTTTGATACCATTGTTTAGCTACTTCCCTAAAGGCTATATTATGATGAATTGTTTAAGGAATTATTATTGGTGATGAAAGCTTGTATTAAAGTTTAAGTTGTTTATTTTTTTTAGCCTTAAATAAAAAATTTTCTTGAGCGGTATGGTCCACCTTTGGTGGCAATGTTTACTTGTTATTGGTGTGAATGTGAAGCTATTTATGAATTGTGAATGAGGACTTGAAGGAATGTTATGCGAAGTAAGATGATAATGATGTTATTCTTGATAAATGTGCTTTATGAAGCGAATTATGTGAAGTAACTGGAGAGTATGCCTAAATGAATTACATGATTATATGAAGTATGTACAAGTGCGTGATGTGATGAATAATGGTCTAAGCATGAATATACTTTCATGCAAATAAAATGATTGATGTGAAACGTGTGGTCACATGTAGTGACACACATTTAGTAAATGAATGAATGAAGTTAAGGAAAGTGATTGAAAAGGGTATTTTTGGGGTGAACACACATTGTGAGTTAAGATGAAGTGTTTAGTAGCAATCTTAATACCTCGTAAGAGATTTCTACTGTAGGATGGAGGATGGATAACCATTGTTACTTTAGATGGTATGTACAAAATTTATCCTTTACCTTTAGTAATGAATGTTGAGAATCCATGGGGAGCTATGCTTAGCACCGAGAGGATATGACGAATGGGTGGCTACAGTTTGTGAGTTGAGAGGTTGTATTACAATGTACCTCTTGAGAAGAGTACTCCTTGCAAGAAGAGAATGAGTTACTTAGTAGAAATCTCCTTATCCCTTAAATATGCGCCCACATAGTAATAGCTATTGGGAAAGCCATGTAAAAGCTTAGAGAAAACATATGACTCTAGGCAAGTGGGAGGATCATTCTCCGATAAGGAAAGTATCGGGATTCAATGTTTAGATCTCAAGGTCTCTGTAAGTTACGCTAAACCCCCACAAATGTAATGGACGTACTAAGTCATCTAAAAGAGTATACTACTTAGGGTAGGTAGTGGAATGAGATGTTATCTATCCATTGGACTAGGTAGGCATTTCGAAAGGGGAGTCTTGGTGAGTCTTAGGTTAATTGAATGAGCTAAGTCTTCTAAAAGAGTGTAGTTTTAAGATAGATGGTGGAATGGGACGCCATCTATTCATTTAACTAAAGTAAGAATTCCAAAAGGTAATTGTTGGCATGTCTTATGTCTTATTTGTGTGCCATTCTAATGTCTTGTAATAGACCTGTGACTTGTTCTCCTGAGTGGAGTAAGCATAACATGTGTAGTCTTAGGGATCACCCAGGTTTGTATTGAGAAGGTATATGGGTGTTTCCTTCATGTCTTACTTTTGTGAGTGTTAGGATAACATGGGTTAGAGAAACTCCAGGTGTAGTATGTTCACTTACTCTTGGAAATACCTTGGGAAATCATTGTTTTGAGAATGAGTTAGTTTACTGTAAATAAAAAAAATATTCACCGTAAAATATGGAAGTTTACTCTAATATGCTCCCCTTTGCTAAAAAATTGGAAATCCTTTTCTAAGTGTTAAATGGTGTTTATTATGTTGTTTTTCTTGTATATTCATGAAGGTTCTCCTTATTTTTCATTAAATCTAATTTTACAATAATGTCCCTTTCTGCCTGTTTTTGCATATGCCATACATAGTACATTGTCTTTTACTAACCCCATACTTTTCTACACTGAATAAGTATAGGTTGGGCAATTTTGAAGTCTAGGAGACAAGATTTGGAAATATTCTTTTAAGACTAAGTATGTCCTCATTCAAGGGAGAGTCATATTTCCTAGTTTTTATTCCTATGATTTATTATGTATTTTACATTTAATATAAACGGGCCGTGTCCCTAAGATATTTATAACGTGCCTTTAAGTTATCTTGTGTAGACGAGATCAATCCTTAGCTTTTATGATAGATGTTTTATTTACAAATCTATTTGCGAAAAGTGTTAATTCCACGCTACCTTCCATGTATTATGTAATGAATGATAGCTAAGGCTTGTACAAGACCTCCGAAAGGTCATGTATTCAATTGCTCCGACCCATGGGTTCTCCCTAACTTCTAGGGGTACTTTCGGGTTGTTACTTAGGCATATTGGTATGTTATCTCCATCGTTATACCATTTAAATCATAGACAACATCACACAAAGTATAGTCAAGACATTTCAATTCGATATCATAGCTACCCTATCAATCTTAACATAAGGTATACTTCAATACAACATCATGACTTTATCACAAGTAACCATTATTAAAGTAAACACTTGAGATCATAAGACTTACCCCAATCTTCTTCACAAAATTATCTGGTCCCTCTATTCGGAGTTCGGAGGACCGAATCCTTCCGTCCAGAACATATATATTCTCTGACAATATAGATTGCTTTTTTAACAACGTTCTGTTTAAAATAAAAATGTTAGATGGAATGTGCATCAAGTTATTGCCATCGACCATTTTATATTAAACCCAACAATGGTTATAATACCGTCACATTATAGTAAAAAAACATAATAATCAAGTCAATTGAGTCACAACACAACAATCCATCGTTATTTCATAGCTTAAGATAATAGACTTAGGAGAAGTTCACGATCTACTTCACAACCTAGGTCAATTACTCAAGAACTAGCACAATAGGGTTAAAATACATCAAAAAATATTCATAATTTGACATAATAGAAACATAGCATAGTAATTCACACATTAACCAAGTCAATTATACCAATACTACTCAATTCAATTCAAGACCACAACCTAGGATTAAAGGGAAAAAGTCATCTTCTACAAACTATACCAATACATAAAAAAGTAACATAATTGAGTTATAATACATGTTAATATACTAATAATAACCAAAAAAAATCATTAACAAAGAAATTCAAAAGATCAATTTCGTATTGGAAGAAAATCCACATGAATTTCATATTTTTGATATCATCTTGAAGGAACCCTTTGGGAAAAGAGATCTCAAAGGTGGAAGGAAACCCCTACCTTGTTGATTGATTAGTTATAATTGAGAAACTTGACCCTTTATAAGCCCACAACCCTCCATAGCTTGTCCTTCTATGGTGTTCTTCTACTTGTGAGAGAGAAGAAGAGAGACGAAAGAACAATTGGGTTTTGAAAATTATGAGGGCTTAGGTTTGTTTAATTATATTAGGGTATTTATATATATAATTAACTAAGTTTCTTATACCTACCTTAACCTCTTAGTAATTAAATAACAACCTAATTAATTAATTTGTCAAACTTAAAAATGTGCAGAAAATCAGTAAGCTAACAGACGAAGAATCGACAGACGCTTGTCAGTGAAACGACGACCAAGGGACCAAATGTTCTTTGGTAAATAATTTTAGTCAAAGACTGTCCAAAACAGGCCCTTCCTTGAATTTGTCACAGTTACCATCGATGGTGACCATCAATGCCCCGTCTTTTTTGGACCACAAGTTGTTGTCTGCAGCTTTTGTTAGACAATACCTTTTTGCACCTTTTGCCAAATTGCAATGTTTGACTCAGGGCCCTTTGTTAGTCCTTGGGGATTATTACCAAGAATATTAAACTATAAATTAACTCTAATACGTGTTAGATACCTTACCACCAAATTTCATCATTTTCCAACTCGTAAAACATAGTAAAATTTGCTAAGGCACACCAACACCTCATTTAATTAGTTTCCAGACGTCATGGACGTTCCTTAACGTTTTTATTCAAAAAAATTCCTAAATTACCTCTATAAATTAAAATATACCTTAAAACATTGACACAACCTTTAGACACTCATGCTCGGATGTAGAACATGTGTTAGACTTTAGGAGTGCTACATTATTTCCTCCTTAGGAACATTCTTCCCCGAATGATACTAAAATCTTTTGGAAGGAATACTAGCATCCCAACAAAAAACAATACATTATAACATGAGTTACAATATCAATAATGAAATTCAAATATAGCAATGCACAACTTTAGTTACTTCAAATAAATCTCAACATCACAATATGAGGAATCTCCTTCTCACAACCACATGATCTCAACATATCATTAAGGAGTCAATTATGCAAATTCTCAACCTATCAACATGGTCAATATAATTTCATAAAGATTCACCATATCTGTATGCACCACATAACTCAAAACTATAAGAATTTCAAATTTTCAAGTCTATGGGCATAACTTCACTATAATATCACTACAATTAGAACATTATTGCCAAACGTCAACAAAAATCAAAGAAACTTAATATTTACTTATTATTTTCATTGTTAAAAAGAACAACTAACCTTTATTAGGTAAGAAATGCTGAAAACAGGACATCATGTAAGCCTCGGCCTCTCATGTAGCTCAGTCAAGTATGTGGTTTCTCCAAAACACTTTTACGGAGGCCACCTTTTTTTTCATCAACCTCCTCACATGATGATCAATGATTTCAACCATAACCACCTCAAAATAGAGGTTCTCCTTCACACCAAGACCCTCAATAGGAAAAAATAGACTCGGAATTAGTGATTTACATCATAAGCATGGAAACGTGGAAAACCGGATGGACTGAAGATAGTTCATTAGAGAGTTTCAACACATAAGAAACGTTATCAACAATCTGCAAGATTTCATAGGGACACACATAACAAGCACATAATTTCCCTTTCTTGCCAAATCTAACAACTCCTTTCATAGGAAAATTTTTTAGATACACTTTATAAGCGTCTTCAAACTCTAAATCCCTTCTCCTATGATAAGCATAAGTTTTTTGTCGACTCTACACTGTTTGGAACCGATTCATTATGATATGAACTTTATCTAAGGTCTTATTGATCAAATTGTGACCAAAAAGCAATGACTCGCCAATCTCAAACCACCCAATGTGAGATCTACACCTCAAACCATATAAAGTTTCATAAGGAGCCATAGATATAGATGAATGAAAACTATTATTATATGAGAACTCCAACAAAGGCAAATGTTCATCCCAATTTCCTTAAAAGATAATGATACAGGCTCTAAGAAAATCTTCAAGAATTTGAATATTCCGCTTGGTTTGACCATCCATTTAAGGAATAAAAGTAGTGCTTTACATTATTTTAGTACTCAAACCTTTTTTAAATGATCTCCAAAATATTAGTGTAAATTGAGCGCCTCTATCCGATATGATGGACAAATGAACCCCATGAAGACTCACAATCTTGTCAATATAGATACTTGAAAAATCTTCTGCCGTATAAGTAAACTTAACTAGAATAAAGTGAGCGGATTTGTTCATTTCATCCACTACCAAACATAAAGAGTCATATTTATTTCTAGTTTGAGGAAAACCAACTAAAAAATCAATGTAAACATCTTCCCACTTCAAAGAAGTAATTTGGATTTCTTGTAGTAAACCACTAAACTTTTCTTGCTCGACCTTAACTTGTTGACAATTGGGACTCTTTTAAAAAAACTTTGCAATATCCCTTTTTATGTAATCCCACTAAAAAACTTCTCTAAGGTCATGGTACATCTTTGTAGAACACGGATGAATAGAGTAATGGGCCCCATAAGCTTCCTCAAGGATCCTACTCCTGAAATCATCAACATTTGTAACACACAATGTTCCCTGATACCTAAGAACACCATCACGCCTTTGGGAGAATGACTCATTCATCTTTCAAAAAAAATTTCTTTCAACTCCATCAATGATTGATTAAGGTGTAGCTTAGACTACACCTCAACTTCCAAAGATAATTAGAAGTTATGATGTACCACCATACAACCATTTGGAGAAACTTCAATTCGAACCCCTACACGATCCAACCTATGAACATCTTTAACTATTTTTCACATGTATTCTTCCTCATGGGAAACACATATGATAGACTAACAACTTAGAGCATCCACTACCACATTAACCTCGTTGGTGTTACACCCTCAAAATGAACTAGGTGAAGCTAGATCTTACATAAGTGTTAAGAGTTGGTACATAATGTTTGGAAGATTTTGGAGGTCAAATGCCCAAGTCGTCATGAAATTAGCGAAGTAAAACTAGTGTATCGTAGTCCTTTGTAGTATAGTTTTGGAGGATTGATTGAGGGTGACTTTGAGTATATATGGTTCCTATACATAGACTTACTTTTAAAAGGGACTAAAATTCCAAGAACCAAATTACGGGGACTAGCCTAAGGTTCCCCAAGGAGGACCCAAACATTGGCTAGTGAATATACCGGGCAGCCTATATTTTGTAGTTGCTTGGTGACACGGAGCCATCATGCAATGGATATTTTTTCTCTACAACGTGGCAACATCACGAACACTTCTGTCCCAAAATAGTTTCCTGAACCAAGAATAAATAATGTCTCCGTGACGCGCACTAAGTGCCCATATTTGGTTGTGTCGTTTTTAAGTTATATTTGAGTTGGATAAAATATCTAATAGTTGCACGGATCTTTTGGTATTATTTATGGGAACATTAGGGCTTAATAATGGGATGTTATTGTATATATTTGAAGAGTATTTAAGCAGTGCAATAGCTAATAAGACCCTAGACTTTAAATAAAAAAAACCTTACTCTCCCAGAATTCTCCAAAAAACCACCATTGAAGAGGAAGAGAAATTGGAGTCTATTTTATGACAAATTGATCCAGGTTTCAAGCTGGATTTAATGTTGTAATCTGAGGTATTTGAATTTTATTAATTCATGTATTCTTCCATCCATGAAGCCCCTCTTGTTTCTCTTCAATTGTGAATCGAAAGAACCCCCTTCAAGAGAGGGTTGTAATTGCATTGTGGGTAATGCTTTATTGTGATCCCAATCTAGTGGATATCTATCAATGATGTTTATATGATGATTATATATTTTTTAAGGAGTTTTAATTGTGAATTATAGTAGTTGAATTTTAAGGCGATCAAGGTGATCTTAGGTCATTAGAGGCTAGATGAAGGAACTATGTTTAATCTTCTTAACTTAATTGTAGTCTATGTTAATTGATTATGATTGAATCATCTAGGTATGATTTAATGTAGAATTCATTGAATAAGATTGGTATTGATGGTATTTAACCTTATCAAATGAATTATGGCTATATTCACCAAGTAATGAAGAAAGTGAGAAGAAAGTTAAGCCTTGAAAATCCTATAATATACCTATGAATGATGATATAATGAATTGATGAATAATAAACCTTAGCACGGTTGTGTTTTTTGTAGACTTAGGATGATTGAATTAAAGTTATAGATTCACTTGAGCATGGAAAGATTCTCTTGGACATCCCGCCATGAGAAAAAAGGTTGAGTAAGGGTTGACAAGAAAATGCTTAACTTAATGTTGATATGAAAAGTGAGACGGATAGTCTAGCAAGGGTCCGGACTCCAAGTTTAAAGGAGAGCCTCATCTAGTAGTTGTGATTATTATCCCATCAGGTCACACGAGGCGGGACTACTTCACATAGTAGAGTCAAGGTATCCTTATAGAGATGTCTATATTCTTCGAACTTAGACCTGCTTGAGAAGCATCTCAAAATGTTCAAACCAAAATGTGAACTTAGGCATTCCCAAGGGGTATCCCGTACTATTCATAATGTATGAATGAACGAAGTCATTCCCAAGGGGTATCTCCTAGTGTTCATGATTATGTGATCAAGACATATCTTAAAAAGTATCTTGTAGGATCCGTATGATTAAGGAACTTAAACCTAATTAAAGAAGTATCTCGTAGAGTTCAAAAGATAATGATAGGGGCTAGGATCAAAAGTAAGAAATAATAAAGGAAGTATCCATGAGCAGTGCCTTGCATGAATGGTGGTATGGGACATCATGTGTGCATTGCAAAAGGTATAACATAGGGTCACTAATGAAGAAGATATTGAAGAAATAATTGGACTAGAAGATTCCTTTCCTAGTATTGTAGACTAAAGATAGAGAACCTAATTATATGAATTTAAGTAATAAAGAAGCTATGGAGGGTGAACGTATTAAGAATTGTTTAAAGATACAGTTAGTATATAGGGTAGTATGGGCTGATTTATGTGCATTGTATACACGTGTTTTGAGAAGAGCAGAAGTAGTACTCTTTAGTATGAAGAACTTAGGTCTTAATTATGATAGTGGATTATAACCAAGAATGACCAAAGAGAGGTAGTTCGCTTTGGCAGTAGTATGGTATATTACCTTAGCCATGCACAAGTACTCTTGGAGGTAGCTTGGTGTATTTTACTTGAGTAAGAAGGACAAGTATGTAGTAAGTAAGTGGTGAGTCCTCATGGCTTGGAGGACAAACCTTTATGATTCTTAATGTCTTTATTCATGTTTTAGATTTTATGTCGGCTGCGTCCAAATGTTTATCATTCATGTTAAAGTAAGATGGTTTTTGAGACAATGTTATTGCAGATGCTTCAGCGCTTTTATGAAATATCTTTCGTTTTATGACTAAAGTGTGTTTTTAAGTTCCCTCTAATTAAGCATGAAGTTATTTAATGAAGTCAAGAGGCTTTTACAAGACCTCCGAGAGGTCAAGTACGTCAAGTTTCGATCCAAGGGTTGCCTTAACATCTAGGGTGTACTTGCGGGTGTGACAAGTGGGGTGATAGAGAACAGTCATGTCATATTCTTTCAACAACTCTAACGATCTCCGTTGATGGATATTAAATTTCTTTTGAGTGAATATGGTGCTTATACACATCTACATGAAGCCCATAGAGATAATGCCTTCATATTTTCAACACAAATACCACAGCTGCTAACTGAAGGTCAGTAGTTTGATAATTCTTTTCATGAACTTTGATTGCTGAAAAGCATTGACTATACATTTTTTATGTTGCATAAGAACACACCCCAACCAGGCTCAGGATGCATCAAAATATACAACAAAAAACGTAGTACCCTATGATAGGGTCAATGATGTAGCGGAAGTAAGACTATCCTTCAAAATTTGGGAGCTCTTTTCACATGCCTCTGACCACTCAAATGTCACATTAATTGGGTCAAGGTTGTCAAGGGAGAAGCAAAACCATGACAAACATTCTTTAATAACCGGCTAGGCCGAAGAAACTCCTAATATCCGTACGATCCATTGTCTAGGATAATATTTCACCGCTTCGGTATTCTTTGTATAAACCTATGTAACTTCACTACATATGATATGACAAAGAAATACTACCGACCTCAACCAAAACCCACATTTCTATACTTGGCAAACAAATAGTGTTCCCTAAGCACTTGCAAGACCACTCTCAAATGGTGTATGTGTTAACCCTCATTCATTGAACATACAAAGATATTTTCAATGAAGACAATGACAAATGAATCGAGGTAACTTCAAAACACCCTATTAATTAGGTCCATAAACGCCGCCGGAGCATTAGTGAGACCAAAGAACTCATAGTGACCATATCTTTTTCGAAATGCTTTCTTTGGAATATCTTCACCTGTCCCCCTAGGTTGGTCATATCGCAATCTCAAGTCAATCTTGGGGAAGTAACTCGCACCTTGGAGTTGATCAAATAATTCATTAATACGAGGGAGAGGATACATGTTTTTCAGTGGACCTTGTTGGTTGATCAAAATCGGTACAGATTCTAAGGGACCCGTCCTTCTTTTTCACAAACAATACCGGAGCACCCCATGGAGAAATAATAGGCTGAATAAAGCCCTTGTCTAGTAAATCATTGAATTGCGCCTTCAACTCTTTCAATTAGTCCGGAGCCATCTGATTTGTCTCCGGTAGAAAGTCGATACCAAAATAAATTTCGGGTTCGGGAGGATTTACGGGAAGATCATTAGGAAAGACCTTTGGAAATTCCCTTACTACAGGGACTGACACAATCGGAGGAATATCAGAGTTTAAATCATGTACTCTTACTATATGTTATAAACACCCATTAGAGATCATCCTAAAAGCTTTCAAAATAGAAATGATACGACCTGTAGGAATAGTCTTTCCCCTTTCCACGCTAAAAAGCTACTCATTATTAAAGTTAAACTTCACCAACCTCGTTCAATAATCTATTGAAGCAAAACAAGAATGAACCAATGTACACCCAAAATGACATCAAAATAAAACATGTAAAGTTCTACTAGTTCAACATTAGTAACTCTATTGGAAAAAATTATATGACAATTTCTATACACTCTCTTTGCAACCACCGACTAACCCACTGGAGAAGACTCCATATAAGGTTCATTGAAGATATCAGGCAAATAGAAAATTATTTTTATCTAGTAAAGGAGTAACAAAATGAAAATGTAGCACCGAATCAAGTAAAGAATATAAATCAATAGAAAATACTTTTAATATACAACTGCTTATTCTTTGAAGCGGGGAGCATAAAAGGGATTCTTCTTCGGAGCATCATTAGAACTACTTGCTTGAGCTTGACTGCTGTCCTTGTCTTGACCATTCACATTAGGGAAATCCCCAACCTTTTTGCCACTTTTTACACAACCAAAGAAATTGTCTTGCCCAACGAGGCAATTACCGTCACAATGCGGCTCATTTCAACCCTAGGTTCGGAAATCAAAGAAAGAGCGTACTTTAATAAATCAATAAATTTCAAAGAGTAGACAAAAACACTCATAACTCCTTGATTAAGGTTGATGAATTATTCTACTTTGGCTTCCCTCTTATATCTAGGAAAGAACCTATTAAGAAAAGCCTTCTTCAAAATCTCCCATGTCACCGGTCCACCTCTCAAAGGCCTATTATATTTTTGTTGAAAAAACCATGTTTTGGACACATCTTTGTGTTGGTAAGTGACTAACTGAAATTTATCACTAGTAGTCAAACCCATATCATAGAGAATCTTGTAGATTTAATTAATGAACTCTTGGGGTTCTTCCTCAACTTTTGACCAATAGAAAGTAGGGGGATTCATTTTAGTGAAGTCGCTCAAACGGGAGGAAGGGGTGCCAACATGTTGGTTTCCTCGAGATACCACCTCCTGATTAGCTTCGGCTATCATGTCTTGTGCTTAAGTAGTGACGGCTTTTTCCTGTGTAGTAATGGATTGGCCCATTTGAAGGAAGGGTGCCCTTATGTCACTATCTGTCCTAGGTGGAGGATTTACCAGAGCTTTTTCACCATCAGCAGCTTCTTTCAAGAGGAAGGACTTGATTACTTGGGGGAGGAACTCCCGCATTGGCAATTTCCTCATCAAGTCTTCGAGCAAAATTTCTTCGAGTATTCATTGAGTATAATAACAATAAAAGGATTATATGCTAAGGGCACCTAGATCCAATAATCTAGAGGCATGATATTGCATTTCCATGAAAGTGAGAGATTCGTAAGATTCATATATTTTCCTATTTGTATCTTTGGTGCACTTCACAACTTTGAGTAAGAAATTAATCAGGCATGGTTTAATTATACATCGACTCTAATGATATTCACCCTCATGCTATGATACAAAATATGACATATCCGGGGAGCACCCCTTAGATGTAACTGGCGGCGACGTCTTCAGTGAGGACTAACACAAACCTCTTATGTTAAATCATTACATTCATAATTTAAAAATTGGAAAAATATAAAACTCTTCAATATCTATCTTGATGTTTGAATAGAACTCTCAAATACATATAATATATTAATATCGAGAATACATAGACAACTCTTATAAGAACATTATATATATATATGATTATACAAAAGATACTTAACATAGTCTTAAAAGGATGTCTCATCTCATAACAATCTAAACAAGAGTATATCAATTGGGAATATCCCATACATAAGTGTAATGAATCCACATATAGGATATACGATCTTTAGTACTCAAATGAATAGGAATGAACTAGAATTCTGAAAACTAAAACAATATAAATAGCTTGATAGTGGCATAGACCTCGAAAATTGATGACCAACCCAAATTGGATGTGTGAGACTTCTACGTCTTACCTCAATGTTTTCTCAAAATTACTTCAATGAACGGAACATAAAATGTTGGGGAAAAGGGAGAAAATGTGGTTAGCACATCACATGTACTAAGTATGAGACCATATTCACGCACATCATAAAATCATACTAGAAACGGACATTGCATTAACACATGCTATTTTACATTTGAAAAGCCTTATGCATATTTAAGAACGAATACATTTCATTAATGCATATTCATTAAGTCGAGATCATGTTCAACACAAGACCAACAATACCCACATAACATATACTAAGTGTGTGACCATATGCTTACACATAATAGAAATAATTCTAAAAAGAGACATTCCATTAAAGCAATGATAATTTACGATTGAAAAGCATTATGCACATTCAAGAACGAATACAAGTCATTAATGCATATTCATTAAGTCAAAACAATGTTCAACACATTACCATCAATAATTATTCTAGACAATTAAACAATGAATACCAACATAATGTAGCACATAATAAAGAAAACTCTATAATCAACTTATAACCTCAACAAGAATGAATAAGAGTCCATTACAACAAAACTAAAGCAAGACAATTATTTATGAACCCTCATTAAGTAGACTAGTGCAATGACTAAGCAAAGTCCCATCACCTTACTCAATTACGAAATCCTAACAAGAACCATTACCAATGGACGACTTCGCATATAATATCATTAAGAATACATAACATCATACTTTAGCCATATGTACCAAACACATATTCATAAGTTTATTCAACATCATATGGTACCATCAACATGCAACCTCATCATATACATATCATTTACATTCATAGGAATTTACATACATAAGAACATCCTCATAATATGCCCTTCAAGGCTAACTAGTGCAATATATAGGTAGAGTCTCATACCCCTATCCCGACAAAGGTATACCTCTTAGGTCATCCTAGTCAGAGTTCATATATTACTTTATTTAACCTTTTAGGAACATCTTTTCTTAATCGATGTATACAAAATGAGCTAATGTGGAATCCGTGTCATGGAAACCTACACCAAAAGAAAGTGCACACTTGCCAAGGTAGTAACATAACATGATCATAGAAACTACGTGGATCCACTAGCTAATGATTTTCTGAGGGCAACATGGTTTGAGAAATAGGAGATATAGTTGGGACCCTCTTTATAATACATGAATTATAGTCTACAATCTCATGAGTATGTTAGTGATCCTACCTTCCCTATGATGGAAGGGACTCTCCTCACTCTAATTGTAACGACCTGTTTAGTCGTTTGGATAAAAAAAAAAAAACAAAAAAAAAAAAAAAATTATTTGGGAAAACTGGCTGAAAACGACGGACACCACGACGGAACGTCGTGGGCACGACGGACCGTCGAGGGTGTCCCGTTCCCAAATACTTAGAATTATGAATTTGAGTGTTGAAAACTGAGTCTCTGAACTCTGTGACGGACCTGCAGGACGGACCGTCACAGTCACGACGGACCGTCGTGAGCCCCATCGCAAAACACTTAGAACTTTTGAGAATTTGGCGTTTGAAACAACTCTCTGACCGTCGCGACGGACCTGCAGGACGGACCGTCGCAGGCGCGACGGACCGTCACAGGCTCCGTCATCCCAGTCGGGGTCAGATTTCTGGCTATTTTTAAAGGGGCGTTTTGGACCATTCCGGCTTTAATTTATAAAGTTAGTGGGTTATTGTTATTAGTCCAATTCCTTGGGGGTTGAAAGACTAACTTTGAGTAACTTGGTGGGTTGGTTTCATTACCTTTGAAACTTGAATTCTTGTGATTTAGGGTAAGAAGAGGAAGAGATTGGAGGAAGAAAGAGAAAGAGAAAAGGGAAGAGAAAGAGGCGATTGAGAGAGAAGGGCAAGGTTTCTTGAAGATTTCTTGCTTGAATACAAATCCTTGGTGAAGGTAGGTTATGGTTTATGCTACTTGTAGTAAACTCTCAATAGCAAATGTTATGTATTGGGTAATCTTGTAAATCCTTCTATATGCTTAATTGTATGATTGTATGAGTATGATTATATGTTTGTGATGAAATAAGTATGATGAATCTTGTGAACCCTAAATCTTGATGAAACCCTAATTTACTTGTTATGAGAATTGTGATGCCTTAGTATAAATGAAGGCTTGATGTACTTGTTATGAGAATTGTGATGCCTTAGTATAAATGAAGGCTTGATGTACTTGTTATGAGAATTGTGATGCCTTAGTATAAATGAAGGCTTGATGTACTTGTTATGAGAATTGTGATGCCTTAGTATAAATGAAGGCTTGATGTACTTGTTATGAGAATTGTGTTGCCTTAGTATAAATGAAGGCTTGATGTACTTGTTATGAGAATTGTGATGCCTTAGTATAAATGAAGGCTTGATGTACTTGTTATGAGAATTGTGATGCCTTAGTATAAATGAAGGGTTGATGTACTTGTTATGAGAATTGTGATGCCTTAGTATAAATGAAGGCTTGATGTACTTGTTATGAGAATTGTGATGCCTTAGTATAAATGAAGGCTTGATGTACTTGTTATGAGACTTGTGATGCCTTAGTATAAAGAAGGCTTGATGAACTATGTGTGGTATTGATAATGCCTTAGTGATAGAAGGCTCGATGAATTAGAGGATCGGGTGCCACGTTCCGGTACCAGGATAGAAATGAGGATCGGAGTGCCACGTTCCGGCACCAGGATAG
>CM064970.1:435644-457762 GCA_032847665.1 Solanum chilense
TGCAACAGATTATTCAAGGGGTTATTGGAGAAATACCGTGTTCGCCATAATGTGGCCACTCCTTACCACCCTCAAACTAGTGGGCAAGTTGAAGTATCGAATCGGGAGATCAAACAGATATTGTCCAAAACAGTGAATGCTAGTAGAACAGATTGGTCAAGGAGGCTTGATGATGCTCTTTGGGCCTACCGGACAGCTTATAAGACTCCCATAGGTATGTCTCCATACCAACTTGTATATGGGAAAGCTTGTCATCTTCCGGTTGAGTTAGAGCATAAAGCCATGTGGGCTATGAAGAAGTTAAAAATGGATTGGAGCGACGCTGCAGAGCAACGGTTAAATGGGTTGAATGAACTTGATGAATTTCGCTTGAAAGCCTATGAAAGCTCAGCCCTATATAAAGAAAAGATGAAGAAGTATCATGACAACAAAATTGAAAAACGAGAGTTTATGGTAGGGGATTTAGTGCTTCTATTCAATTCTAGATTGCGCTTGTTTCAAGGCAAACTCAAGTCCAAATGGACTGGTCCTTACACGGTTACCCAACTATTCCCTCATGGAGCAGTTGAGTTGGAAACTAAGGAGGGTGTGCGGTTCAAAGTGAATGGACAGCGCATAAAAATCTATCTCGGGCATGCTGAATCGGCGAATGAAGTGATCGAGGCATACCATCTTGATGAAGTCTGAGTAATCAAGTGGCCCCAGTCGTGTCGCGACATTAAATCAGGCGCTTGTTGGGAGGCAACCCAATACTTATCGTCTTTTTAATAATGGTAGCATTTTTTTTTCTATTAATAGGTTTTAAATTTGCAGGCACATCACCAGGAAATTATGCAGAAAACTACTCCGTAGTAGCCACTGACGGATACAACGACGGACCATTTCAAATGAAACGGACCGTCGTACTCATCCGTCACACCAGGTACGTATTTCTGTCATTTTTGAAATTAGGGCATACACGACGGAACCTACGACGGGACGTCGCAGGTGCGACGGACCGTCGTCGGGGAACCGTCGTGCGATTAATGAAATCTACCTGACCCGACCCGGACAGACCCTTTTCAAAATCTGACCGTTTATACTCCCCCCTCCATATTCCACCCTCATTACTTCCTTATTCCCCTCATCTCCCCTCTCTTTTCAACTTCCCCCCACTGATCATTGCTCCCAAAAACCTCCTAAGCCTTATCATTATCATCTACTTGTCGGTGCTGCTGCTGTCGGTGTCTACCTTGCCAGAATCATTCTCCATTTGTTTTCTTCTCCATTTCCAAGGTACTATCTACTATGGCACCCAAGCAAGACCGAGCCTACGCACGCGGGCGATCCAAGTCTGTTGCCCCATCTGCATGCTTCATCGGGTCTGATGATGAGCAGGACCTTGAATATGTGCCCCCAGGCACTTCCGCACCTTCCCATGCTGCACGTGCCCCCCGAGCCACACCCAAGACGGTGGCGTCCAGCGTAGTCACTACCTCCCTGTCTGATGAGGAGCGCACACTGACCGACACACCCTCTGGGTCAGCCACAATGGAGGAAGGAGCGTCTGGCTCCTTAGGAGTATCATGGTCCGAGGAGGCTTCAGGCTCTGCTGAGGTTCCCGCACCCGCCACTGCTGCAGCGTCGGCCTCGTCTGATGAGGCTGACAGTTCAAACTCTACATCCGGTGCTCCAGCCCAGGTCCCCACCCCAGCCGCTGACCAGCCAAACCGGTGGTGTGTCAAGGCCAGTTTCAAGTTTACTCCGACGCCAAATTCTTGACTGAAAAAGGAGTAATGACTCGGACACTCACCTTGGAACGGCGGGTACTTACTGGGAGTCTCCCATCGATGCCGGAGATCCACAACCTATTCACCAGGCATCGGTTAGAGTGGACAGCCTGTCCGTTGGGACGATACAGTGAGGAGGTGGTCCGAGAGTTCTACGCATCCTACGTAGCGACTCTCCGATCACAGATCGATAGGCGGGCTGTTCTCGCTAAACAGCCCCACTGGAGCAGGTTCGAGTCCGGGGCGTGCAGGTTTACATTTCCCTGCCAGCTATCCGCCGGTTCCTATACGGCGAGAGTGCAGATGCTACGCGGACCCCCATCACTGCCGAGTTTGCCTATCGCTGGCAGATAGTAAAGGATGGACACTTCTTGCGCGAGCGGGCACTGAGAGAGACCACCAAGAGGTGGATGGCCCTGCACCTATCAGTCGACGGAGAGGGTGCCGACTGGGTCACTGAGCCGAAGGGGGCCATCAAGAAGGCCAACCTCACGTTCGTCGCAAAGTTCTTGTGGCTGCTCGTCCGTCACAGCCTTTCCCCCACAGCTGCTGATAACATAGTCACCTGGGATCGAGCAGTGTTGATGGCGGCGATGATAGCCGGCTTTGAGGTGGACTTCGCATGGCTTCTCCAGGCAGTCATGCACGAGAGGGCATTCAAGGTCACTACTACCTACCCCTTCCCGTGTATGATCTTTGCCCTTTGCAGGTCTGCAGGTGTGCCCGTATGGCACATAGATCAGTTGAAGACCCCGCAGGGCACCGTTGACGTCGGCCTCATCAGAGACGAGGCCAATGAGTTGGCACCACGCAGAGGGCCCCGTCCAGAGCTGCCACCTCTTGCTGATGATCTTGTGGATACGGTTGCCCAGGCCCGGACATCTACACAGGCATCTACTGACACTACCCCGGTCGAGTCTATCCCGGGTAGTAGCACAGCCCCGAGCTCCTCTCACACAGCCCCTTTACCGTTACTGGCCCCGCTTGCTAGGGTCCAAAACCTGGAGGCACAAATGGCCACTCTTCTGCATCATATCCAGTCGTGGATGCAGAAGTCTATTACTGAGTCGGAAGCGCGTACAGAGAGGATGATGCAGTGGAAGATTACTGAGGTCAACCAGCGCATAGATGCCTTCGAGTTGAGAGTGTTAGCTCGACCATCCCCTCCGGTAGATGTGTCGACTCTTCAGACTACAGTCGACAGTCTTCGTGCCGACATCGCTACGATACTAGCGGCGAGGGTGCCAGAATCTGAGGCCCCTTCTGCCGAGCCTGCTGAGGACACAGTGTTGACGGCACTGTTTACTACTTCTGACATTCCACCATCCCCCCCTCCAGAGAGTGCCAAGAGGCGTAGGGATCGAGGAGAGGATGAGGCGCAAGCAAGGAAGAAGGAGCACTGAGAGATGGAGGTTGCGAGGAGAGCCTCACTTGCTGAGGCGGAAGCACACCAAATCAGAGCATCGCAGATAGCGGCTGGGGCGTCTAGCTCCCGCACTGTAGACACAGCAGGAGGCACTACTGATGGTGCGGTTGCTGCTGAGGACACCACTGAGGGTGTCCAGATTGCAGAGGACGTGGGTTCCGGGAAACCTGACCCACCAGCTTGCTGATCGACGGCGCTATGCGCCACAGGTTTGCTTTACCTACCACTCTAATATTTAGATTTTTTTTATGCATTGGGGACAATTGCATGCTTTTTTGTTGGGGGTGGGGTAAATGGAAAGTGAGTGTTAGGGTGAAGTCTGAGTAGCCCAACTCACTATCCTCTTTTGGGGTTTTCTTGCCTGTGTTCTTTTTCCCCAAAAGACTGATTACTTTTTCTGTTGAACCGGCACGTTACATCTTTTGTACATAGTTTAACTCTGAAGCATGATGGCTAAAATGATATCCTGATAAAATTAGAAAATGTTGCATGACTAGGCATAGTAACTGATAATTGTGTGGCTCTAAACATGAAATAGAGTTACACCATTGCATTACCCTAAATCTTCAAGTCGAACTAGGTGTCTAATAATCTGGTATAGTGATGAGATGTCAAGTGAGTGTGAGGAAATTTGAATAGTCCACTATTGGTACTGAGCTAGAACTTGCCTGGTTAGTCCTGCTAAAAGTAAGTTGTAACAGACAATTAGGAAAGGATCATAGGTCCTTATTCAAAATAGCCCATTTCTAGCCTAAATAAAAGAAACCAAATGAAAGTTATCCTTCTTTGATCCAAATAATTTGAGCTTAAAATTAGACCTTTCTTTTTCACCCCAACAGATTTTTTCTGGGAACAATATGTTGGCCCTGGTCCCTCCTTGGACATGTGCACCTCAGCTTATGCTAAAAGCATAAGTTGAGGATGGCTAATGCATAGACAACCTTCGTTATGGCCCTGACCCAACTTTGGGTATTGTGTACCTTGACTCATGGCAAAGCCATGAGTTGAGGGTGGCTGTTTTGAGGAATGCTCTGGAAAGTGGGGTTGAAATAACAAAGAGAGAGAAAGAACAAAAGTAAAGTGACTCAAGAACTCGTTGAAAGAGAAATAAATAAATAAAAAAATAGGGAAAAGAGTCACTTACACAAATGAAGAAAGAAGGGAAAATAGCAAGATGAAAAAAATGGGAGAAACTGGGCGAGATAAAGTGATAGAAAGTGGAAGGTTCAGCCGATATGTCAAGGAGGGCAAAAAGTCACTAAAGTATACCTAAATATACCCTACCTGACTCTGAGCCTATGTTACAAGCTAAGAAAGTCCTATCGTGATCCTAAGGGTTGTATAACGAACTTAAGGCAGTGAAAATAAGGGCAAGCTTATGGCAATAGGTATGAATGAGTGTGACTTTGTTCTGAGAGCGAGTGTTGAAAAGTAATCCTTATACTCAAACTGAAATCATTGTGTGAAAAATGAGGATTTTGTTTTGAAGTGAGGACACAAGTTGCAATACCGGAATTGTTAGCACCTCGGTGAGAAATTGAAGAGGATAGGTGTTAGTGCATGGTGAGTCTGTATCATGTTCGAATCCCACAAAATTCAAGCCTAATAGTGATAGCATGCATAGATTTGATGAGATTAATCGGGATTGATAGCCAAATGATTGCAAAGGATAAAACATGAATACTAGTGTACAAAGATTGTGTAGTGAGTCATAGTGCGTCGCTTGAGGACAAACAACGAATTTAAGTTGAGGGTGTTGATATACCGTGGTTTCACGGTATAGTTAATACTTTTTCCTTAAGTTTAGTGTGTCCGAAAGCCTTTTTGTGCTAATTTTAATATAAGTTTCTCTTTGTTTTGCAGGAAATCTGTCCAGAGCTGAATGCGGAGATTTTGAGCGAAAAAAATGCAGAAGAGACCACCTACGGAGCTTATGACGGTCCGTCATGACTGTGACGGTCCGTAGGTGGCAGCGTAGTGCAGCTGCTGAAGGAAGATGGGGAAGTCTGACCAAGTGTGGGATTACGGAGCTTGTGACGGACCGTCATAGCCATGACGGTCCGTCCTGCAGGTTCGTCGTGAAGATCAGGGAAGTGATCCCAGTACCCAGATTCCAAGAGTTGAAGTATTTTGAAACGAAGACCCTCGACGGACCGTCGTGCCTATGACGGTCCGTCACACTTGCCGTCGAGGGGAAGAAGAGAGCAGCAGAAGAAATGACCAAGTATGGGACGACGGAGTCCACGACGGTCCGTCGCGTGGTCCGTCGACCCAGCCGCGTTTTGGCAGATTTCCAGCAATTAGAATCCTTGTTTACTTAGGTTTTTATTTTTTTATAAATAGTTCGAAAAACCTCGTTTTTGAGGTTAGACTCTTTGATTATTAAATTTCATATAGTTAGACTCTATGAGATTATTAGACTTTGTGTAATAGTGTTTGATTTTTGGAGATTCTTACAAGTGACTTTTGGTGATTAATCAAGCAAATTTTCGGACTTTATTCTTTCTCATTGAAGTAAGTACATGAATTCTGATTTAACATATTTGAATATTGTGTTTATGGCTATGAGTAACTAAACTCCATAACTAGGGTTGTGGGAACCATAGGCAAATAATGAGATAAACCCTAGCTAAAATAACAATTCTAGAATAGTGTCTTGCATGTATTAATAATTCTTTCGCTTAGAAGTCTTTTTAACGGATGATCAACGTTAGAACTCGCCTTAATGCTACTTGCCGGACCAAGGAGGTAGATAATAGGAAAAGAATTATTAACATAGATTTAGTGTATACTATCTAATAGGCTAGTATTGATTGGTACGAGGTAATAACTTAGTCAAATATCGAATACGATGCTTAATATGAGGTAAAGATAAGGGTTAGGAAAGCAACACACGTAGCCGGACCAAGGTGCGGAGTGAGATTTTCTAGATGCCGGACCAAGGATTTAGAAATACATAACTTATCACTTTGCATGCAAGATACTAGGAAAGAATTGTTATAGTTAGAATTATCAAGTTATAAACCTGTGGGGAACACGTAAACCCTAGTTACTTTAATTCACTGATTAAAACCCAATATTAAAAGCTGTCAAGTGTCTCTTTCAATTACATTAGTTATTTTTACTCATTAGGTAATACAAACCCCCCTTTTTATATTTTTACATTCCAAGAAAGTTATCGACCAAATGATAGTAATACTAGGTTAAAGTTAAGTCTAGACTATTTTCCTCGTGGGAACGATCCCAACCTCACTAGTTGGGTTATTTACTTGACACGACCGCTTTACTTCTCATTTGAGAAGTAAGTTTGAGCGTATCACTAAGCTTAAGTACTCCATATAATTTAAACACCTAAATTATTTTTGTCCACTTTGTTTGTTGTCGAATTGTAATTTTGGTCCAGTTTTATACACCAAATTTTGATGACTCATAAGGTGATATTGATCATAATGTTGTTCCCGAATCATCAAGGCATCCATTGACTCTATATCATTCTGTTGTAGAATTAACACATGTGCAATCATCAACTCATGTTGATCATAAGGTTGGTCTTAAATTAATGTACTCCATTTTGCAAATAACTCATCTTAACTACATATATCAATATGACCACCTTGATAACTCATAAATTGATGTTGATCATGATGTTGATTCAAGGCATTGGTTGAATACACGTCATTCTGTTGTGGAAATAACACATGTACACTACCTGTATTAATATTAAAATCTTGATACTCAAAAATTGATGTTGGTTATGCTTCCAATATTGAGCCACCGTGAAATCACATGGTTCTGTAACACTTTGTTGTGGAAACAACCTATCTCTGCCACTTGTATCTGTATTGACACCTTGATGATTCATAAACTGATGTTAGTTATGATTCATCATGAAATCGCTTGGCTTTACAACACTCCATTGTACAACCAACTTATCTACAACACCTATATCAGTATTCACATCTTGATTGCTCTTAAATTGATGTTGATCATGAATCATCAAGGAATTAGTTGGTTGTACAAGATTCCATTTTCCGAACGACTTATCTCCACCATTTGTATTAATATTCAGACCTTCACAAGGTTGTGCTACGGATGTATACATATCACCACTCATAAAATTCACGTGTGAAAATATATGATATTATGTTTTTGTTGATTACCTGTAAATTGTTTTTGATGAATATGGCCCTCTATATGTTACAGATTGGGATTTATGAACCAAAAATACTTGAGAAGTAAAAAGGATTTTATATGAGGGGGTGGGGGTGGGGAATGGAAAATAATAGTTGTCGTGAAATGTGAATATAAATTATGACTTTGTATGGAAAAGTGATGCATCTATGTGCTTATATACACGTATCAGAGACTCTATTCTTTTGTACTTTCTTTCAAGATTTGAAAAAGGTAAATGAAAGACTAGCAATCTAGCATATTATAAATTATTTTCCATATTTGATTGATTTTATGGATCCTAGTTTGAGCAAATACAAATTTTTTAGAAAAATGATTTTAAAACTTTATAACTAATAAAAAAATATGCATTGACCAAATTTTTATTTTTTTTTGTCTAAAACATGATACTTATGATATTGAAATTATTTTTTTTCTATATCAATAATAAAAGATAACAAATCTTTTCACTATCATCAATGTTTTTCCTTTAATGGATTAGTCTTCTCCAATCTAATATTTCAAAGTGAATTGATTTATTATCTTGCTTTATTAGGCAGCTCTTCTCCCAAATGGATCATCGTAGTGTAAATTCAAATTAGTCATGTTTGTATTTGTACTTGCTAATTGAGATCCATATTTGTTCTTATTACATCATGTTGACCAAAGATATGTGTATGGTGTGAGTCAGGGACCACTTGTTCATTCCTTTAAATGTTTTTTTTGATAGTACGTATGTAGTAATTGTGTGTACTACTAAGCATCTACAAAATAAAAGTAGGAATAAGGCATAATAATCCCCCTTGAGTTTTCATAAAAGTTATTTATTATTCCTTTAAATTATCTAAATGTCATAATATCCCTTTTAATTTAATTTATATTTACTATTCACACTTTTAATCTATATGAGGGTGCTATCACCCACTTAACTTAAGTATTCCATATAATTTAAACCCCTGAATTATTTTTTTCCATTTTGTTTTGTTGTCTAATTGTAATTTTGCTCCAGTTTTGTGTACCAAATAAATTAAAGGAATTTGTACAAAATATCAATAGCTTTACAAGTGCATGAGAATTTCGAAAATAAAGAAAACATGTGCAACTTATCAATAATAATTTTTAAATACTAAAATGATTAATGTAGTTTTATAAATAGAGTAATGAGTGCAAAATTGTACTTAATAGTTTAAACACAACAAGAAGTACATTTTGACAATTATTTTCAGAGGGTAGTAGGACCTTTAGATAGTTAGGGGTATAAATAATATACACTTTTTGATTGTGAGATTAGAGAGCAGACTTAATTTGAGAGTGTTGTGACAAAATATTACTTAATAACTTAAAAAATAATTTGTTAAAGTGTTTAGAATGTGCGTCAAAGGAACTAGGTGAGAAGCCCATATTGTTGTGTGCGATTTAGCAAGGTATTAGGGCATTATAAAACTTCGATAGACCATAATCCCACCTAACTGTGCATGGTGTCGTTGGTCTTGAAACTAGGTCTAAGAAAACTTAAATTTTCTTGTTTTTTTAATACGAGGTGTTTAGTCTGTTGGTCTAAAGGGGAAAACGGGTGAATTTTCAATTTCAACGAATCCGAAAGCAGGAATAACAAAAATTTATAGATTTTCGTGTGCTATAGTCAATAGATGAACAGGAAATGGTACATTGTTTTTTAATGCAACTAATCGGAGAAAGCCCAAGAAAAACTATATAACCTTTGGTAGAACAACGACCAGAGAGATTTTCAACCCATTTCGCTCAAAGAGGCTTCCAACCCAAACAGCATGTGGTCAAGACTACTTCTTGGAGTAATTCTAATGCCATAATTTGTAATATTTTTGAGATATGATATGAGGTGTTTAGAAGACTCCAGTGAGCTTCTGATGGGGCATGCATAAATTGATACAATTTATTCTCTGACTAAGAAACATCAGGCCTAGAAAAGTACAAGTATTGCAATTTTTTATGACCTTTCTATATTTGGTAGCATCATGTAATGGATTACCCTCATTAAAGTCTTGCATCAAAAGTCATGGAGAAGGTCCGAGACATATTTTGCTTGTGAAAACAATGTATTTTGCTATCTCGATGAACCTCAACTCCAAAATAGTAGGATAGTGGGCCAAGATCTTTAAGGGAAAAACAAGAAGATAAAAAAAGAGATAATCTGATGAAGTAGTGAAGAACTGTCTCTTGTAAGGAGGATGTTGTCAACATAGACTAAAATACAACACCATATGAGTCATTGCGAACAAATAGAGAAGGAAAATAATGAGACAATGAATCCCGAATAGAAAAAATAGAATGCCAGTTCATTGTTCCAAGCACAAAGCGCCTACTTGAGACCATAAATAGCCTTACGCCAATGACAAACATGTGATGTATGAGATGCATTCTAAAATCCAGGTTGTTGTTTCATGAAAACCTTTTTTTAAAGTGTGTCTTCGAAAAAAGCATTGTTTATGTCTGGTTGATGTAAAATCCAATTATGCAAAAATGCAAGTTTAAGAACAATACTAATGGTCGTAGGCTTGAAAACCAGACTAAATGTGCAATGATTGTCAAGAACTGGATGTTGAGTGAACCCTTTAGCAACCAATTGAGTTTTATACCTGTCAAAAGTGCCATTAAATTTCTTTTTAATCATGTAAATTCACTTAAAATCAACAACATTCTTGTTAGAATCTTTAGGAACCAATTCCCATGTTTGATTCTACAATAACGCATCAAATTCAACTTTCGTAAATAACCTCCACTCTTAATGCTTAAGAGCGTGCTTGAAGGTATGAGGGGCAACATATTGTTCATCCGCTATTTCCAAGATACTAAGAACAAAACTTTAAAGAACTTGATGAGAAATAACAAAGTTTAAAGTGTATTCTCAAAACTAGAAAATTAAAACTAGTAGAGAAAATACAATAAAAACATATTAGAAACAATACAAAAAATATTTTTCTTAAAGAAAAAAATTGAGCCCACTGAAAGCATAGTGTCCCCTTATGAAAATTATTCTTGTTCATCTTGTATTTCAAACATAGATAGAACAAAACTTTAGACATCTTTGTAAGACAAAAATGTTTAAGAACATTTTTGCAATTAGAAAAGTAAAACTAGAAGCGAAACTAGAATCAGAAATAGATTTACAAAAAATATACGAAATATTTTTCTTAAAGAAGAATTGTTGTTAATATGTGTCTAAAGAACCTTACTGATTCCAAAAAACTTTGCAGAAACATGAAGTTACCAAGTTTAATGAACCAGTGAAGAATAAAAGAATAGAAGAACTGAAATTAATTCACAAATCTAAAATTTGTAAAACACGTACCAGAATCTTGAAATTTTTTATAGGAAAAAGATCAAGTCCACTTAACTCACAGTGTCCCCTTAAGGAAATTATTCCCCTCTAGTATCCGAGGTTTGATTTGGAATATGACCTCCCAGGGTAAAATGATCTCAATCACCAGAGTATACATACCAAAAACTCCGGTGTCAGCGAACCACTCAACGGCAGTAAAGTACACTTAGAATACTAGATTTAGTAGTTGAAGAAGAAGTCCATGAATTCTATTATTGAAAAGAGAGGAAATCCCTCAATTTATAAAAAACAAAGGGTAGTGCGAAAAGGTTCTTATTGTGTCTTACCGGAAAGGTCACAAGTCTTTGGAAAAGTCACAATCTTTCAAAAAGGTCGTCACCTTTCATAAAAGTCACAACTTTCCATAAAAGTCACAACTTTTCATAAAAGTCGCAACTTTTCATAAAAGTCACAACTTTTCGTAAAAGTCGCAACATTTCATAAAAGTCACAACTCTTTATAAAAGTCGCAACTCTTCATTTTCCATTCACACCTTTTTAAAACCCAACAATCCCCCGCATGAATGGGGAATGACTCGAAGACAAAGAAACGAACAAGTATGTGTATTTTACAAGCAAGAATTAATTGCATCTGGATAAGTAGGTTTCTCCTTGGACTTTCCGTAGTGAACATATGTCGGATATACTCAGTCAATCGGTAGATGTGATATATTTGAACCGTCGAACTTTGGTGTATACCTAGACAACCATATGCCACACAATTAACCCTTTACCGTTTATGGTTCTTACGGTTCTGTTCGTTTTAGCAATGAACACCTCCTGGTTTCATGAGTGTATAGAGAGATGGACTTTTGACAATCATCTTCTTTGAAGCGGCTTACACTTCACACTCACATAGGTGATTCCTAACCGTATTATTGCGTAGATACACTATTTGGTAAACTCTGCCAAACTTAGCAAATCATTAAAAACATTAAGCTTTATTAACTCATTAACAAGCCTTAATGTTGTATCCTTGTCCCTGAGCATTGTCTTCATCATGAGAATGAATTGAGTTTGTTGACAATGTCGAACCGTCATTCACAACTTTGTTTTTCTCCTTGAATCTAGCTCTTGGGATCTCCAGTCTGCTAGATAGGGTTACCGCCATGATGACTTGTCCTAAGCCGTAAATTCATTCCCTTAGATGATCTTTTAACTTTCTCTCTAGTTAGGCCTTTTTGTAAGTGGATCCGATACATTATTATTTACTTTACATAGTCAATTATGATAATTCCACTAGAGAGTAGTTTTCTAACAGTATCATGTCAATGTCGTATATGACGAGACTTTCCGTTTTACGTCATGCTCCATGCCCTACCTATTGCATCTTGACTGTGAAAGTGTATGCATACTAATACCAATGGTTTGGGCCAAAATATAATATCTATCAAGAAATTTCGGAGTCTTTCAACTTATTCACCGACCTTATCTATAGCACCTAGCTCAAAGATGATTTGAGAGATAGCGATACATGTCTCTTTTGAAATATTTCTAAGAGACTGCTCCTCTACCAATAGTAAATACATATTCACTCGTGAATTTTACTTCATTCGTCTGATGATTCAATTTGCATCACTATCTTTCAATATTGTTGGATATTGTTATAATGCAAGACATAGTTTTAAGTATTATTTTAAATACTCCAATACTCTATTTATTGTCATCTAATGAATTTATTTGGGATCACTTGTGAACCGACTCAGTTTAAAATAACAAATTCAATATCTATAGCACACACTATATGATATACATCATGCTTCCCAAAAACTCTAGCACTATCCAATTGTGAGTTACTTTTGTTTTCACTCTTTTGAAATGCAAAGCTCACATTTATTGGAGACTTGACAATATTGACATCCAAATATTTGAACTAGTTAAGTACCTTTTCAATGCAATGAGACCGTGAAAATGCTAAACATTATGGAGTTCTACAAATTCTTATACCTAAGATCGCATTAGCAACTCCAATAATTTTCATTCCACTTGCTTTATAGCATACATTTAGTAGCTTTTATGTCATTAGTGTCTCTATTGATGATCAACATATCACCAATACACAAACAAACAACTATCTTATGATTTTAATGTGAATACATCTATCACTTTCATCATTCTTCAATCCATTTGCCGACATGGTTTGATCAAATTATGTCGTTGTTTGGGTGCTTCCATATTGTGACTTAACAAGTTCACGCTTTCTTTTATTTACCAGGAACCACAAAACCCTCGGGTTGTTCCATGTGAATTTCTTCGTCCAATTCTACATTTAAGAAAGTTCTTTTCACAATCATTTGATGAATTTGGAGGTCATATACCACACTAATAATTTTTGCATCCGAATGGATGTAATTCTAATTGCTAATGAGTACATATATATTGACAAGATCAAAACCTTGATTTTTTTTCTAAAGCCTTTGACAAAAAGTCTTGCTTTATATTTTCATCAACTGTTATTTTCATTCTAAAGATTCACTTTGAACCCAACGGTTTATTTTCTTAAAGAAGATCAATTAACTTTCAATATTGTTTATTGACATCATCTTTCCAAAGAATGAGTCTACAGAAGACACAGAAAATGTTACAAAATCATATTCGAAGGAAGTAAATGTCCTTTGACATTTACTAAGCCTCTGAATCTCTTTATTAAGTACATTATCCTTTTCATTTCCTAGGCCTTTTAGAACCTTCTATAGACTACTCAAGTCTAATTTTACAGTCCACATTCATAGGTCCTATTTTAATTCTTTTAGGAATAGGAACTTGGACATTGACTAGATACCCCCACACTTTGAAATATTTTAAGTTGGATTTCCTTCCTTCCCATTTCTTATATGGAAAAGATTATATTCTGATCAAACAAAATCACTTTCTTTCTAAAAAGACAAAACTTTTTGTTGTTCCCTTTTGCAGTAAGGATAGTTCCTCCACACAAGTTTTGTGTAAACCCGAACTTATAAATAATGCATCCATCATTTCTTTCAACATTTGGTTTTTCATTAGATTAAGGTGAATATGGCAGTAGTTTGATGGATATTCCACTTTCCAAATATATTTCTGCACAATGAGATTTATACTCTCCATTCTTATCACTTCTTATATTTTTTCACATTGCTTTTCAACTTCGATATTACATTGTCTAGACATTTCTATTGTTTCATCCTTATCATTCAGCAAATAGACATAGTCATTTATAATGCAATTCTCAATAAAAGTAACAAATACTTTTTCCCACCATGAAATGTTGTTAATTTCATATCACAAATGTCAGTGTAAATCAATTGTAAGGGATTACAATTCCTTTCAACAAATTTATAAGAATGTTCAACATACTTAGATTCCACAAAAAACATGACATTTTTATTTATTGCACTCAAAGTTAGGCAAAACTCCTAAGATGATCAGTTTTCCTTACAAGGTTTTGTAATTGACATGCCCCAAGTGTTCATGTCACAAACATTGACTCAAGCAAGTAAGAACAAAGAAAAACATTGAGTTTGAAAAGCTATTCGCGGGGTAGCTTTTTCCTCACTAATATTTTGTTCCTATTTCTTACAATTTTGTGTGATACAAACATTGTTTAGATTGTCAAATGTCCTTTTCAGAAGGACGTTTCCATAACTTTCAATATGATTGTTATAGAACTACCAATGAACAAAGTTTCATCTTGTTCAATAAAGACAATATAGTCCAAATGTTATTTTAACAAAAACATAATAAATGACTATTCACCAATATTCATGTCTATGCAAATACTTTTATTATAATAGACATATATTTTCATGAAAAATCACAAATTTTAAGTGATTTTTTTTCCATAAAAGAACACAATTATTTTGAACAAGTATATATATAATTTGGATGTTTCATACTAGTCACACTATATACTAGTAATAGAGAAACTCAACAACCACAATACCAAATATACTCCAAGAATTTTATGGGTAAAACATAATACAAAAGTATCATTGAATTTCATATCTTTTGCTCCAAAGTTAAATTAGACACCAAGTCTTATCATAAGCAAATAACCCCCACATTTTAAATGTGATCTCAAAAATATTTTTCAAGAATTTGAAAATAGTTTTTCCACATATTTTAATGTTGGAAACTTTATTCTACGAAAGAATTATAGTGCTGCAATTCTCTTTGACAATGTTTACACAATGTCAAAGTTCATTCCATAGAGACACAAAATCACAAATTCTAAGTCACTGGTAATTTTCCTCTATCATAAATAGACACACCACTTAGTATTTTAAATACTAACAATAAGGACAAAAAAATTGTACAATTTATTTCTATATTACATTGAAGTTTATAGAAAAATAAAAGTACAACACTGACTTACTATGTGAAATTTTTATATTCTTCAAACCAATTGCATAGTCCAATTTATCCAGAGTTTAAAACCACAAAAGTTTTTAGTTTACAGAAATCAGACACTCTAACATTTCTGATGGAGTACAAAACTACAAAAAAAAAAATTCCTCAAAACAGAACAACATATATTCTTTATCACATAGAAATGTTGTTCTTATCAAATAGTCTTCCAACTATAACAGTTTGACATACTATTTTATCAAACAAAAGTATGCATCTCTCATTTTTGCAAACTAAAAAATTTTAAAAGCAACAATATTTGCGAAGTAAAATTCATTCCACAACATATGGTTTGCAGATCTTTTTCTAAAGATACACATAATTAAAAAAAAACAAAGATGGTAACACTTAGAAACGATTTTCCTCCTTAGATAATTTAATAAGAAGTTACTTGGTAATCTTTAAACGGAATACCATAAAAAATTTCTATTACATTCTCACATCGACCTTACTAAACAAAGCAACGAATTATGGAGAAGTAATGCATTTATCTTGTACTTCCATGATCAGATTCTCTCAATCAGTAGAATACAAAAAATACTAACAGTATACAAATTTCCTTAAGATTGTTGTTCATCTTATATATCAAACATACATAGAACAAAAATTTGAACATCTTTGTAAGACAACAAAGTTTAAGAATATTTTCACCACTAGAAAATTAAAACTAGAAGTGAAACTAGAATCAGAAACAAATATAAAAAATATACGAAATATTTTTCGTAAACAAGAATTGTTGTTAATATATGTCTAAAGAATCTTACTGATTCCAAAAAATAGAAACACGAAATTACCAAGTTTAATGAACCAGTGAAGAACATAAGAATAGAAGAACTGAAATTAATTCACAAATCTAAAATTTGTAAAACACGTACCAGAATCTTGAATTTATTAATAGGAAAAAGATCAAGTCCACTGAACTCACAGTGTCCCCTTAAGGAAATTATTCCCCTCTAGTATCCGAGGTTTGATTTGGAATATGACCTCCCAAGGTAAAATGATCTCAATCACCAGAGTATAGATACCAAAAACTCCGGTGTCAGCGAACCACTCAAAGGCAATAAAGTACACTTAGAATACTAGATTTACTAGTTGAAGAAGTCCATGAATTCTATAATTAAAAAGAGAGGAAATCCCTCAATTTATAGAAAACAAAGGGTAGTGCGAAAAGGTTCTTATTGTGTCTTACCGGAAAGGTCACAAACCTTTGGAAAATTCATAATCTTTCAGAAAGCTCGTCACCTTTCATAAAAGTCACAACTTTCCATAAAAGTCATAACTGTTCATAAAAGTCGCAACTTTTCATAAAAGTCATAACTTTTCATAAAAGTCGCAACATTTCATAAAAGTCACAACTCTTTATAAAAGTCGCAACTCTTCATTTTCCTTTCACACCTTTTTAAAACCCAACAATTATTCCCTTTAAATACCGAAGGTTAATGAAATATGTCCTCCTAGAATCGAGCGATGTTACTCACCGGTGTATCGGTACCAATAACCATGGTGTCGTGAACCACTCAAGCCAAGTAAAGTACACTAAGAATACTAGATTTAGTAGTAGTAGAAGAAGTCCAAAAAATTTGTTTTAAAATGAGAGGAAATTCCTCTATTTATAGAAAACAAAGGACAGTGTGAACAAATACTAATTATGTCTTATCGGAAAGGTCACAACCCTTTGAAAAGTTACAACCCTTCCGAAACGTCACAAACTTTCCTAAAAGTCACAAATTTTCACAAAAGTCATAACTCTTCACAAAAGTTGCAAGTTTCCATTAAAGTCACAACTCTTCATCTAAGTATCAACTCTTCATTTTCTATTCTATATTTTAAAAACCCAAATAGGTCCTTCATGAATGGGCAATGAATATAATACAAATAAATGTACAAGTGTGTATACTTTACAAGCAAGAATTAATTGAATCTAGATAAGTAGGTTTCTCTTTGAACTTTCCTGTAGTGACCTGTTTAGTCGTTTTGAGTAACAGATTTTTATTTGGGAAAACTGGCTGAATACGACGGACACCACGACGGACCGTCGTGGGCACGATGGACCGTCGAGGGTGTCCCATTCCAAAACACTTGGAATTATGAAATTGAGTGTTGAAACTGAGTCTCTGAACTCTGTGACGGACCTGCAGGACGGACCGTCACAGTCACGACGGACCGTCATGAGCCCCGTTTCAAAACACTTAAACTCTTGAGAATTTGGTGCTGGGAGCAACTCTCTGTCCGTCGTGATGGAAGTGCAGGACGGACCGTCGTATGCACGACGGACCATCACAGACTCCTTAAAGGAAATCGAGTCCATGACGAACCTGCGTGACGGACCGTCGCAGTCACGACGGACCATCACAGGTTCCGTAATCCTAGTCGGGGTCAGAATTCTGGCTAATTTTAAAGGGGTGTTTTGGACTATTCCAGCTTTAATTTATAAAGTTAGTGGGTTAATGTTATTAGTTCAATTCCTTGGGGGTTGAAAGACTAACTTTGAGTAACTTGGTGGGTTGGTTTCATCACTTTTGAGACTTGAAATCTTGTGATTTAGGGTAAGAAGAGAGGAAGGTTGGAGGAAGAAAGAGAAAGAGAAAGAGAAGAGAAAAGAGGCGCTTGAGAGAGAAGGAGCAAGGTTTCTTGAAGATTCTTGCTTGAACACAAATCCTTGGTGAAGGTAGGTTATGGTTTATGCTATTTGTAGTAAACTCTCAATAGCAAATGATATGTATTGGGTAATCTTGTAAACTCTTCTATATGCTTAATTGTATGCTTGTATGAGTGTGAGTATATGTTTGTGATGAAATAAGCATGATGAAGCTTTTGAACCCTAAATCTTGAAGAAACCCTAATTTACTTGTTATGAGAATTGTGATGCCTTAGTATAATAGAAGGCTTGATGAACTTTTGTCTTGTTATTGTTATGCCTTAGTATAAAAGAAGGCTTGATGAAATGTTGTCTTGTTATTGTGATGCCTTAGTATAAAAGAAGGCTTGATGAACTATAGTTTTGTTATTGTGATGCCTTAGTATAAAAGAAGGCTCGATGAATTAGAGGATCGGAGTGCCACGTTCCGGCACCAGGATAAAAATGAGGATCGGAGTGCCACGTTCCGGCACCAGGATAGAAATGAGGATCGGAGTGCCACGTTCCGGCACCAGGATAGAATATGGATCGGAATGCCACGTTCCGGCACCAGGATAGAAATGAGGATCGGAGTGCCACGTTCCGGCACCAGGATAGAATATGGATCGGAGTGCTACGTTCCAGCACCGGGATATAATATGGATCGGAGTGTCACATACCGACACGAGAGGATTAAGTTATGAATCTTGAAAGATTTTAATATGCTAAAGCTAATGAACCTATTTTCCCAAACGAGTATGATATTGAGGCTTGAGTCCTCCTGGATGAACTTGGTGATACTTATTGATGATTGTAGTACTTGTTGTTGCTACATGTTGAGTATTATAGTTGATTTGTGAGATTAACTGACATATACCGTTTTCTATTCTGAGTTGGCCGATGATACCTACTCAGTACGTGTGGTTGTACTGACTCCTACTTGTTTGATTCTTTCTTGTATTTGTGGAGTGCAGCGAACGTGCCGTCGTCTTCAACTCGACCGCGATTCTAGCCAGTCTTCACTGCACCGGATCTCAGGGTGAGCTATGCTTCTAGCTTGGACTGGACCTTCTTCTTCAAGTCTTGATGTCTTTGAATTTCGGACATGGACCATTTTCTTACTTATTTGTTTTCTCAAACATTCTTAGACTTTGTAATTTGAAGATAGATGTTCTTGTCATTATGACTTCCAGATTTTGGGGATATTTATAGTTTTGATATTTATTAATGAGTTAAGTCTTCCGCGTTGTATTTTATTAATTATGTTTGGGTCGTGACAGTTCTTCCAGTCAATTCAAAATAATTTTAGTAGCTTTTATAATCTTAAAATAGTGTATGTACTTCATATAATTAGCTTATCTTATAAATATTTAAAAATCATCGGAAAATATTTTTATTTTAATTAATTAAATACTTTGTTAATTAGTTTAATTACTTAATTGTTTATATTATGATTAGGCTAGTTAATTTATGTCGTTAAATTTAAGAAGCTCGTTAATTACCTAATATCGATTCAATTTTATTCATGTTAAGAACGAATGTGCTAATCAAATTCAATGTAGTTACGTTCTAAATCAAGTTACCAATTCATGATATTTCTATAAAAAATTTTGGCCCTTGAAACACTTTCAGCTATCCCTTTTCCAGCCAAATCCAAACCCCCAGGCCAATTTCATTTTCTTTCTCTGAACAATTGACTCAGCTCGAAGTCCTTTGCATTTTTCAGATTTCACCCAACCCATTTTTTTAAAATCCCAGCCCCAAAAGCCGACCCATTTTTTTTACCCTCCCCACTCCCTTTCCCCTCCAACAGAAGAGATCCAGAAGCTCATCTCCAGAAATACGTTGAAATCCAACTCCTTGAAATAACGAAAACACAGTCACGCGCTTAACTAAGCTAACTCATGCCACCTTCATACTCAACTAGACGACCCAGAAAGTACAACAGGCTAACTTTTCAGTCTTGCCAGTCGCGAGTTGTCCTTGCCTGCGTGACATTGCTCCACGTCTTTCCCCAAGGACAATCGATCAATCCCGACCGTCCTGTCCCCTTTCTTCTTTCGGAATGGGTTGAAAATCCCAGAAAAGTCTATTTCGCCAAAAGGATGAAAGGAATTTGAAGTTTGAATTTGGAGTGGGCCTCGTTCCCATCCGTTTTTACCCTTTTTCCCTCCAAAATTTGCAACCCTACTTGTTCCCCTATATATTCTTTTCTTTGTTTCCACTGCTAAATGGAAGATTTTTGGTAATAAATGATTTTGAAAGAAATTTTTTGTAGAGGTTAGAAGAACTTTGAAGAAAAACACAGCAAAACACTACATTGAAAAATATACTAGAAACAGGGTTTCAAAGTAAAAAAAAAAAAAGAAAAAAAAAGTATTTTTGGGAGTCGGCATTGAAGACTTCCAAGAATTTTCTTTCGGAATTCCATCGGAGGTCGTTGGAATTCAAGTGCGGTGGTGGAATCGCCCTTAGCTCGGCTGTCTCTCAGTTCAGCCGTCCGGAAAAGGGTAATGTCTACTTGTGTTTATTTTTATATTTGGATTCCAAATACTATGTATTGCACATGTCTCTGTTCGGTTCCTTTGGTCACAATCATGCCTTCTTCTTTATGATATTCTTATTTTAAACCGTGAATTCTGTTTGAACATAGATTTGAGTACGTTCTTCTCATTTCAGTCAGTTAATCTTCCTATGCTTTGGAATTTGCAGCAAGCGGGTTGCATTCGTTTATCCTTTCTCTTTAGTTTTAGAATTTATGTGTAGGTGTCGAGTAAACATTTGTTTATGTTGAAGAATCTTGTTCATGAGGTTAAAACATTTGGTACTGTATTACCTGTTTATCTAAGATAGTGAGATTTGTCACTCGTGGGTTCTTCGAAAGACGCATTCATATGTTTCATGAGGTGTGTTTGAGTAGTGTATCAATAGACCGTTCATAGGTGAAGATAATCGTAGTTCAAATTATTTTGCTTTCGATCGTGAATAGATTGAAGCGCTAAAGGCGAATTTGCTTAGTTTTTCATAGTTCCGACTAGCCATGGGTCCGAAACGTCTATGTGCTCGAGCTATATCCGTTTTGGAGGATTTTTCCCCTTCGTTTTCCTGTTAAGCTCTTCCTTTAGCGCGACTTTATTTTATTGATAGTTTCTTTGTTTTATTTTCTGCCTTGGTGTTATGTAGTAGGCATGTCCAATCCATGGTATATATGTATTCCCTGAAAAATGATGTTCCATAGATAAACGTCTGCAAATAGATGTCCCATGCTCATATGATTATGTATATTTTATTTGTATGTATCTGCTAGCTGGAATGTTAGTAAAGATCAAGTTTCTTTTGTGTTCTGTTAGCCATGTGCATATATTAATGACTATTGTATTGATTCTTCTTGTTTGAGATGATTCACATGCTCTCTCTGTTGCTATTTCTAAAGCTCGTTAGCTCTCAATACGTTTGTGTAATATATTTAGTAAAATTATATGTAAATTTTCATTGTTCAGGGCTCACGCACATTCTCTAATAAATCGTGTATTTCTCTTTATTTATCTCAAGATAGTTTGTGTATTAATCATTTTTCCTTTACTTTATTTGCATGTGAAATTTTTATCGAGTCATCATGGACTATACTCCATCCTCTTGCACTTTTCCATTGAGCCATAAAGGCTCGAACTACCTTTCCTGAGTCGACCAGCTTCCTGAAAACAATGTACAGGCTGAGAGCAGTAACATGTTTTTGGAAATTCAATTTCCAGGCCCGGAAAGTCAAAAATAGGTCGATATACGATCTGTATACACTTATATACGATCAAAATATATGATATATAGGTGAAAAAAAATTTAAAACCACATGAAAATGCAGGAGATAAACTTTTTTTTTACTAAATGCTAGTTTTGGAAGGTCTGAATCGATGGAATACAGCCCTACATACCGTGATATACGCGAAATGTGTACACATATTTTGAAAGCAAATTTGGCTAAGAGGCCCCCAAAAAAAAGGGAAAGAAAAAAATTCTCTTTTTAGCAGGTCAGCAGGTCAAATAATAGGCAACATTCATTTTTTTGGGCCATTTTAGATTTAGGACAGGTTGTTAAGATTTGGGCAAAGGGACAAAATTTGATACTCTCTTCCTTCCTTACTCATATTATATTAATATGACTAACTTTATTTATCATATTGTTTTAATTTAATTAAATTCCCGACGTTGACATTTCTCTTATATATATACATATATATATATATATGTATATGTATATATATATATATATATATATATATATATATATATATATATATATATATATATATATATATATATATATATATATATATGTATATGTATATATATATATATATATAAATATATATATATATATATATCTATATATATATATATA
>CM064970.1:458226-497523 GCA_032847665.1 Solanum chilense
TATATACATGTATATATATATATACATATACATATATATATATATATATATACATATATATATATATGTATATACATATGCATATATATATATATATATGTGTATATATATATATATATGTATATACATGTATATATATGTATATATATATATACATGTATATACATGTATATATATATACATGTATATACATGTATATATATATATATACATGTATATATACATATATATATATATGTATATATATATACATATATATATATGTATATATATATATATATGTATATACATGTATATATATGTATATATATATATATATATATACACATATATATATGTATATACATATATATATTGAAGTCTCTAGCTTTTATTCTATTTTTAGTCGTATTAACCCCCTTTATGTCACTACCCCTTATAATTGATTTCATTGTTTTCCTATAGAAAAAAAAGAATTTAATTCAATAATGATAAAATAGATAATAAATTAAGTGTCCTTACTTGGTTTACAAAAAATTAAAAATTATTAAATAGAAGGTCATTTTTAGTCAAATCACCGGTCAACCGTGAGGTAGCAGGCATTCCGAGGGCCTAACACCTTCTCGGAATGTACATTCTAACTTCGAATCTTTTTCAACTGATTTTTATCTGTTTTAAAATCTTTTGAAAATATATATAAGTTTTCTTGATTTTACCAAAAAATTAAGTGGCGACTCTGTCAATTCGAAAAATTAATTTCTCTTAAATCATAAGATTAATTGATTTTTGAAACTTAGTCATTTTTTACTATTATATATTTTTAAGTAAAACAGAAATGACGATTCCGTTGGGGATTAATTAAGTTCTAACCATGAGATTTGACTGTTTGACTAATTGTTCTTAGTGGTTAAAATGATGTTTGTGCCGAAAATGTTTAAATTTTCATAAATTGTCATTGTATTTCATGGCATCTTCCCATATGTATGTATAGTATATTAAAGGAAGGTTTGCGGAACCGCAACCGAACATTTTATACTCACTCTCTTTCGGAATAAGCGACAATTTATTAGTTCGTTATGTGTCCAATGTTTGTCGCGAGTTCCAGCCCAAATTATCCTTTTGGGTTCCCGGTCTTTTCAAAAGTCATTCCTAGTCAACTAGTGTAGAGCTGAACCAAATCCTGGATTTAGGAGCGTTTGAACTTAGATGACCCAACGCCCGAGGCGTGTTGGGCCCATTAGAATCCCACCTTGTTACCTGGCCCAAATTGCCAAAAACAGATAATCATGCTTACGTGTTGATTGAAGGATGTATATGCGTTTTAAAACAATTTATTGTCTATGGGGGGGGGTTGACTAATTTTGTTTGCTATTTTTGTAGGATGAATCTGACACACGAGCCTTTGAAAACAAGAATGGTTACCATCCCCGATCCCTTACTCAAAGTATGGTGGAGGTTGATGAATAACAACGACAAAATAATCATTCAGAAACACATAGGTTACCTTTTGTCGCTGCTAGAGATAAATGTTTGTCCTTGACTAATTGGGACGATGGTGAAATTCTGGGATAATGAGAACATGGTCTTTCAGTTAGGGGAAGTAGAGTTGACACCAATTATAGAAGAAGTTCTTATCAGCTATGACAGTGTCTCCATGTGCAACAAAAGGAAACGACATCCTGATATAGATCTCCTAAATCTCATAACATGGGATTTCACCAAAATTAGAGAAAAGTTATCATTGGTTAAAGACGAGTGGATGGACAAGCTCCCTGGCCCAAATATACCCCTTAGAAAACAATATTATCGGTTCGAGCGTGCAAGGGCTTATGTGAAATTAAAGATGAGTTTGTTATAAAAGATAATTGGAAAGAGACGCGTCCCCTCGCATTTGCAATATGTTTGCTCGAAAAGATGGTTTTCCCTCAAGGGCAAAAATACACTATTCATCCTGGTGTGTTTATGGTCACTCATGCCATCTTCTATAGAGTGGATTATAAAACATCAATGAAGTACTACACTTTAGCGCCTATCATTATGGCCGAAATATATAGGGATTTAGACAAATGTCAGAGCGGAGAACACTTTTTTCAAGGGTGTAATCTGATACTACAGTGGTGGATGATGCGACATTTAATCAAGACTCATAATCCAAAAGAACCAGATCCCCTAAGGCGGTCAGACGAACTACATGGTCATGATTGGTGGTTGTATCACAATTGTTGCAATAAGACTGGATGAGAGAGTTTTTGGTATCCGAGGCTTCGAGGGCTGAGAGAAGAAGACTTACAATGGTCAATATATAGTTTGGTGTTAACTAAGAATATGGTGGTTCGAACGGAAAAGGTCCCTTATTTGGTATTTGATGGGTTAAGAGGGACTAGACCATATGCTCCAGTCGAGTTTTGAGACAACTAGGAGGGAAACAAGAGTTGCCCCAGATCGCAGATATGAGGAATTTGCAACTAACCACGCGAATGGATGAGTTGCATTTGCTGAAGACATGCATAGGATTTGGAGATCTCGAAGAGTGTTGGGTGAACCTGTACCAAACAGGTTTCATCCAGAATGTTCGAGGGAGTACAAAAAATGGTTGAAAAAGAGTCTCACTGGAATTATTGAGCCTGGTCCAAATGTTTCTCACATTATTGCAGATATTGGACCCAAACATCAAGTCTGACTTCACCGACATCAAGAGAAGTTTTATAAGAATGAATTAGTGCATCAACGTCGTCAGATAGAAGATGCCAAAGTCATAGCTCTATTGAAACAAGAACTACTAAGAGACAAACAGTGCATGACAGAGTTAGATGATAGCATGGAACAACAAATTCAGCCGATAGGGGGGTTCGAACATCAAGAAGGAACTCGATTGGCGAGATATCATCTCTGGACGAACAAATATGTTATGTGGGAAGAGGTAAACATCGACAAAAGGACCAGACTTGATGAAGGATTAGAGGAGGTTTGAGTTTTATTTACCATCCCATGCATGGGACTGCTTAATTTATGCTTTGTTTTGTAATTTATTTTCAGAACTATTTCTTTATTTTATATTTATCAGACATTTTAGATTATATTAATGAAGTATTTTTGGGATAATAAATCTAGTTTTAAAAAAAGGATATACATCCTTCAATTCGTTAGTCGTACCCTTGGTATAAAAGGGTCACAAACATGTTTAGGACGAGATATGTGTGTTTAACTGTTTATATGTTATGCTGCTATGAATGAGGATGTCGTAAACCCACTCCTATCCAAAAATTTCCAAAAGAATATATAGAAGTCACTATTACAAATGTCCGACCAAAATTTCCAAGTCTTAAGTTTCTCACTTAAAAGACACCTTCTATATCCTAAAACACTGTTCTATCGTCTCAGCAAAGGCAAAATCACTTCTATGCACAAAGGTAAGAACATCCAAATGGAAATCACTGGAGAAAATCTACAGAGAAAGAACGAACAGATCACTCAGGAAATTCAACAAGCCATGGAGGAATGGCTCAGAGTTGACATGGCCACCGCAATCTCCAAAGCTGCAACCGTAACGCTGGTTGAGGATTTGGCATCAGAGATGAAGAGAAAGAAAGATGTTGAGATAGAGATGGAAGAATTGCGAGAGAAGTTGAACATGCTTCAATTGAAAGTGCAAGAAAGAGATACGAGAGAGGAGAGGATAGAATCGGACACAACCGCTCTGTTAGCTAAAAGCATGTCACTCGATAATGAGCTGACAGTGGAAATGGAAGGATTCTCCTCCATGGGAGAAAGGATGACCACACTGAGGAATAATAACAAAGTATTCTATAGCAATATTATTGATAAACTTCAGAAAATGGGCAAAAAGTACCCCGTCTATAAGCAAAGAGCTGGTAGTGGTCCCGACAATGCTCACCCTGAAGAGATTGAGGAAGACGACGATGAGGAAATCATCTACAAACTGCAATTCCTAGGTCGTCTGAAAGCAGGATCCTAATGCTACAATAAGAAAGAAAATGACTAGTGTGTCGTCATCATTTTTATCTTTGAAACTCTATTGTTTCTTTTCAATTTCCTTGTAATCACAATGAATGAATGAATGAAATTTTTTTCTTTTGTACTCGAATTACGTTGGGCATGAATTCTCTTTGTCAGATAGGTAGGCAGCCTTCCCAGGCCCGGCCCCTATCATTAAAAATTTTCATTCTCCCATTCTTGGTATGAGAAGATACGAAGACCAGATCAAAAGACGTCAAAGAGCAGCCACAACAAAACTGTAGCTTAACATGATCTAGCCTTTCCGAGACACCGACTAAAACAAGCAAACTCTTGCATGTTAAAAAATGTGTCTCCGTCATCACTTGTGGGTTGAAGATATCCTCAAACAAAGCAACTTGTGTGTTTATCTGCTCTATGTGTGATATTATGTGTTTGGTACTCTGAATCTGCATTGACAAATCTGCCTTTGAGTTGTTTTCCTTCTCAGGTACTTTGAAACTGACCTGTGTCTATCAAAAACTGGCAGATCATCCCTATTTCACCAGATCAAAAGTTCCCGCAGATTTCTTCCCTAGACAAAGCTCAGACAAAGGAAAGACGGTTATGGGGGATAATAACAAAGAATTAAGCCTTACTAATGTGTTGGTGGATCAACCCACCGTAGCAGACCAGAATGAGTTGATTCTGCAGCTGATGCAGCAGATTGCAGAGGTGAGGGTGGAAATGCAAAAGAGACAAGATCTGCCTTGACTGTGTTTTTCCACTAACGCTGCTAATGGGAGAGCTCCAATCTACTTCTCTTCCTCAAATATGGATCCAACTAAGAACTAGCCATCTACACCTGTTCAGAATCCGTCGGTTGTAGATCGGACTACTCAAAATCCCCAATATGCTTTTGCATCCTACCAAACTCCACCTCTTCTTCAAAACAACCACCCCCAAATGCCTATCATCAAAATCCCTATCATCAAACTGCTCCACCACCATAAAATCAAAACCTAAACCAAAATAATTTCAATCCCCAAACACCCCACCTCCACTTAAATTAGAACACCAATCCTCAGACTTACCCACAGAATTACCAAATCGCTCAAAATGCTCGAAGTCCCTCTGTAGCTCCACCTTTACAAAAAAGAACCACTTTCTGAATTACCGTCCCTGCCGAGCACGATGTTCACGTTTCTGAGCTGGACCATTACGGTGAAAAGGAAAAAAGGAGTGCAGGGCAAAGGAAGAGTTAAAGGTTGACATAAAGGAAGATATCAAGAAAGCCATGAAAGAGCTTCAGTGCGTTCCTAATATCGCCGGGCATAATTACGAAGACTTATGTATTCATCCAAATTTGGACCTGCCAGCAGGGTTCATGATCCCAAATTTTGACACCTTCGGAGGAGTGGGCAACCGTATGGATCATTTGAGATCCTACTGCGACCATCTTGTTGGAGTTGGAAGGTATGAAGCTTTATTGATGCGGATCTTCAGCCGAAGCCTATACAGAGAAGCTCTTGAATGGTTCACATCACATGAAACCAGGCAATGGCTCAGCTGGAATGCATTGGCCAAAGATTTTATTGATTGATTTGCTTACAACATAGAAATTGTTCCAGACCGATACTCTTTGGAGAAGATGAAGCAAAAATCAACCGACAGTTATAGGGAGTTCGCCTATAGGTGGAAAAAAGAAGCGGCAAGGGTGAGACCACCCATGTCTGAGAAAGAAATCGTTGAAGTATTCGTGCGCGTGCAAGAGCCGGAATATTATGATAAAATTATGTTGCTCATTGTAGAAAAATTTGCTGAGATAGTCAAGATTGGTGAGACTATCGAAGCCGTTTTAAAATTAGGAAAGATAGCCCATGTAACTGCATCGCCTGGATCTTCAGGGTTGTTGAAAAAGAAAAGAGAGGAAATCGTTGTTGTTTCATATGGGGGAAGAAAAACCCTTAGAAGCTCATCATATTCCCAAGGTCGTTCCCGGCCTTCTCCAAGGTCCTACCAAGCTTGCTACATGCAATCTAGTCATCCCAATAACCTGAATGCTTCTCCCATTTATCCAAACGTCCAAGCTCGACCATACCAAAGTCCACCCCCAAATTACCAAAGTTTATCTCTCATTTACCCAAATCATCCTCCATCCTACCAAATTCCTTCTCCTTATTATCAAGGTGTTGCTCCCAACTGCGCTAACGTGCAGTCGAGATACCGAGCACCCCCTCCTGTTTATCAAGTCCAAGCTCCACTATACCGAAATTCCCCTCTAAATTACCAAGCTCCATCGCCAAACTACCAAAGAAATCCATATCCTAGAAGCCAAGCTCCCCGTCCAAATACGAGAAGTTATCAACAGGTGGATCCTCCTCAACAAGGCATTTATGAACCTCCCCGACCCATATTCGAGAAGAAGCCTTCAAGGATTTCACTTCGCTTACTGAGATCCAAACAAAAGTGTACGAGAAACTGGCTGCGGTCAGATACATCCACCCTGTAGGTCCCAAACCCGTGGATGTCAACTCAAAATTCTACAGACCCGATCAGAGATGTGCTTATCATTCCAACAGTGTTGGGCATGATACTGATGATTGTATCAACCTCAAGCATAAAATTTAGGATTTGATTGATCAAGAGGCAGTCTCTCTCCAATCGACGGCACCAAATGTCAACACCAACCCGTTGCCGAATCATAGAGGCAGCAATGTCAATATGATCGAGATAGACGAAGACTGGTGTGGAACGAAGATGATTACTCCCATCATTCACGATGATTGTTAAAAGGCTGATGCTTCTTTAAGCGTAAAAGAGAAGAGAGAGTTCATTATTTTGACTCCTGCAAAGGTTGTTGCTTTGGTGCCGTCAGAAACTCTTGTCAAGCCTAAGTTTGTTATTTAAACTGCTGCTGCTCAAGGTATGACCAGGTTTGGAAGATGTTACACTCCTGACGAACTTGCTCTTAGAGGACAGAAAAAGGATCAGACTAAAAGGTCGATAAGCGAAGGAGAAGCGGAGGAATTCTGGAGAAGAATTCAGACAAAAGATTATTCTATCGTCAGGCATTTGGAGAAGAATCCAACTCATATCTCCGTATGGGCCCTGCTAATGATCTCTCTATCCCACAGGCAGGCCTTAATGAAATCTCTCGATGATACGTATGAACCTACGGGCACAAGCAGCGATCACGTGGCCACCATGATTCACCAGGTTATTCGAGGGCACCAAATCAACTTTTGTGACGATGAGCTTCCTATTGAAGGGAGGTAACACAACAAGGAGTTGCACGTCACTGTGGTATGCCACGAAAAGGTTGTCAACCGCGTCTTAGTAGATGATGGATCTGGTTTGAATATCTGCCCGTTGTTGACGTTGAGGAAACTAACGTTTAACCATGGGAAACTGGAGCAAAACCAAGTCAACATGATAGCCTTTGATGGGGTTCAGAGAGACACGTTGGGAGCGGTGAATTTGACCATTCAAATGAGCCCATCAAATTTAAGCGTGCAATGTCAAGTATTGGATATCGATACCAGTTACAACCTTCTTCTGGGAAGGTTGTTCATCTATATGGCTGGAGCCGTCCCCTCTAATCTCCATCAGATGATGAAGCTCCTGTGGAAGAACGAAGAGCTGGTTATTCATGGCAAGGGGAGTCACTCTGGAAGACAAGTGCCGATCATCGATGAGATATCGCGAGGTACAGATTTTTACACGGTGGAGATGGTGAATGCCACCAGTGATGACTTGGCCCAACAGACCCCCATGCATGCCGTGGACAAGATGATAGCCAGTGTGATGCTACAAAATGGTTTTGAGCCAGGGTTCGGATTGGTAAGAGATTCCCAAGGAATTATTGAGCCTGTTTCGGTCATCGTTAAGGGATCCAGATATGGTTTGGGGTACATCCCCAAAGATGATAACATGACGATGAAGAAGAAAAATGATCAAACATTGTCTAAGACGATCCCACATTTGTATCAATCCTTTCCAATACGGGAGTATGCCGAGCATGAAGACCTTGGGGAAGGAATCTGTGACCTCTTCGAGGAGATCGATGTTGTTGTTGAGGATGAGGTCGAGCTAGATGGTATCCGCGATGTTGAGAAAGGGGAGGTGCTTTAAAACTGGACCTCCACGCCCATCCTGATACCCCAAACTCTTCGGTAGAAAGGCACCATTTCATGCAATTTAAAATCGGTGGTAGTTCGGCAGAGGCCCAGGACCCACCATTTTACATTTCTTAACTGTTTGAATTTTTGAATTTTCATCGTGATGTTCAAAGAAGGCAACATGGCCCTATGCCATATCCAAAGTTTGCATTGATTTCCAATTTGAATAAGAGCCTCTTCTATTTTCAAACTTTATTTATTTATTCATTTGTTGTACTTTACTTTCCTAACTTTGTCTGTTTATGATTTAAGTAACATAAGTTTTAGACCTTCCAATGTCATGTCGTGTTACGAGATGAATGAACAAAATGAGGCAGGTGATGACGAGGTTGACGATTACGAAGTAGAAAGTGAGGAACCAGATTATGTCACCGAGGAATTTTGGCAGTTCGAAAATCAGCATAAACCAAATCTAGAGGAAACGAAAATGGCAAATTTGGGGGATCAAGAATGTGTTACAGAAGTTAAGATCAACATTCACCTAAATGAAGCTCAGAGAGAAGGCATAATTCAGTTTCTTGATGAATATATTGATGTGTTTGTTTGCGAAGTCGATGACATGCAAGGGTTGAGTACTGATGTCGTATCTCATAAACGGCCGATTAACCCGGGGGTCGATCCGGTGAAGCAAAACACTCGGAAATTCAAGCCTAACTGATTTTAAAGATTAAGAAAAAGATCGCCAAACAGATAGAGTCTCAATTGGTGGAAGTGACACAATATCCAACTTGGCTGGCCAATGTTGTTTCGATCGCCTAAAAAGACGGGAATATCAGGATTTGTGTCGACTACAGAGACCTCAACAAATCTAGCCCGAAGGATAATTTTTCGCTGCCGAATATTCACATTTTTATTGACAATTGTGCTAAGCATGAAATACAGTCATTTGTTGATTGTTAAGTGGGCTATCACCGAAGAATGAAGAATATGGTAAAAATACAAAATTCATTACACCTTGGGGTGTATATCATTATAGGGTGATGCCGTTGGGCCTCAAGAATGGTGGTGCTACCTACATGAGAGCTATGACGACCATTTTTCACGACATGATTCATAAGGAGATTGAAGTGTATGTGGATGACGTCATAATCTAGTCCGCGAGAGTTTGGACCACTTGACACATCTAAGGAAATTCTTTGATTGTTTGCGTAGCTACGATTTGAAGTTAAATCCCGCCAAATGCGCTTTTGGAGTTCCAGCCAGAAAGTTGTTGGGATTTATAGTCAGCAAAAAGGTCATTGAGCTCGACCCTTCTAAGATTAAAACAATTCAAGAGATACCTCCACCGAACACAAGAAAAGAGGTGATGAGTTTCTTAGGGAGGTTAAACTACATCAGTCAATTCATAGCTCAATCAACCGTGGTGCGTGAGCCTATTTTCTAGCTGTTGAAGAAAGATGCCCCAACAAAGTGGACTGAAGAGTGTCAAACTGCTTTTGATGCTATCAAGAACAATTTTTCTAATCCACCGATATTGGTTCCTCCGCGAGAAGGGAGTCCTTTGTTGCCATACTTGTCTGTCTCACATAGCGCATTCGGATGCGTACTTGGTCAACACGACGAGACAGGAAAGAAGGAAAGGGCTATCTATTATATAAGCAAGAAGTTTACTCCATACGAGTCTCGTTGCACTTTGTTGGAGAAAACGTGTTGTGCTTTGACGTGGCTTACCTAGAAGCTGAGACATTATTTGTTCTTATACTACATGCCTAATTTCCAGATGGATCAACCGAAGTATATCTTCAAGAAGGCGATGCCGACCCGAAAGTTAGCTAAGTGGGAAATGTTGTTGAGTGTATTTGACATTGTGTATGTGACTCAGAAAGCGATAAAGGCACAGGCTTTGGATGATCATCTTGCAGAAAATCCCGTTAATGAAGAGTATGAACAACATAAGACTTATTTTCACGATGTAGGAGTGTCATTTGTGGGTGAGGATATTTTTGAAGCATATCCAGGTTGGAGATTATTCTTTGATGGAGCGGCAAATCATCAAGGTAAAGGTATTGGAGCAGTCTTAGTGTCAGAATCTGGTCAGCACTATCCTATGGCGGCTAAGCTCCGATTTAATTGCACGAACAATATGGCCGAATACGAATGTGCATTCTTGGTATGAAAATGGACATCGACATGAATGTCTATGAGTTGTTTGTTATTGGAGATTCAGACCTTTTGATTCATCCAGTTCAAGGAGAATGGACTGTGAAGAACCCAAAGATTATACCTTACGTACAATATGTGCAGAAGTTGTGCAAGAGGTTTCGCAAGATCGAGTTCAGACATACTCCCAGAATACAGAACGAATTGGCCAATGCTCTTGACACCATCACTTTGATGATTAAACATCTGGATATAGATTATATTGATCTCTGGATATAGAGTTGAAAGAACATCGAGTCCATTGTTTCCATGTCGAAGAAGAACTAGACAGTTTGCCTTGGTATTTGATATAAAGAAGTAATTGGAGTCTCGAACTTATCCTTAAGATGCTACGTCCAACCAAAAAAAGTGGATACGGCGCATGGCACTCAATTTCTTTTTAAGCGGAGAAATCCTGTACAGGAGGACTCCAAACTTAGTCTTCTAAGATTCGTGGATGTTGTTGAAGCTGTGAAGCTTATTGAACAGATACATGCTAGAGTTTTTGGCACGCATATGAATGGGCTCACTTTGGCAAGAAAGATTGTTCGAGCCGGATATTTCTTGATGACTATGGAGAATGATTGTTGCAAGTTTGTGCAAAAATGCTACAAATATCAAATCACAGTGATTTGATCCGAGTGGCACCTCGCGAACTTAATTCTATGAGTTCACCTTGTCCATTCGTAGCTTGGGGTATGGATGTCATCGGTCCAATAGAGCCAGCCGCTTCTAATAGACACAGAATCATTTTTGTTGCCATTGATTATTTCACCAAGTGGGTGGAAGTAGATTCTTACAAGTCGGTAAACAAGAAAGTTGTAGCTTTGTTAGAAACAATTCGATGTGCAGGTTCAGAATACCAGAGTCGATCATTAGTGATAGTGGTGCAAATCTTAACAATCACTTGATGAGAGATATATGTGAGCAATTCAAGATTACTCACCAGAATTCAACCGCTTATCGTCCCCAAATTAATGGAGTTGTGGAGGCCGCCAATAAGAATATCAAGAAGATTCTGAGGTAGATGATTGACAATCACCAAGGTTGACATGAGATGATGCCATATGCTTTATTAGGTTATCAAACGACTGTCAGAACGTCGACCGGAGCTACTCCTTCTAGTAAATATATGGAACAGAAGCAGTCATACTGCTGAAGTCGAAATACCATCTTTGAGAATCATCCAAGAAGTTGAGCTAAGTAATTCTGAATGGGTCAGTAAGCGGTTTGATCAACTAACTTTGATTGATGAGAAGAGAATAGTTGTCATCTGTCATGGTCAGTTGTATAGACAAAGAATGATTCGTGCCTTTCACAAGAGAGTGAGAGCCAGAATTTTCGAAGTTGGTCAGTTGGTTCTTAAGCGTATTTTACCTCATCAAGATGAGTACAAAGGAAAGTTCGCACCAATCTGGCAAGGTCCTTACATGGTTCGTAAAGTATTATCTAGAGGTTCTTTGGTCCTGTAGGAGATGGATGGCACCGCATAGACGAAACCTATCAATTTAGACGTTGTCAAGAGATACTACATGTGAAGCTTCGGTTTGCTTTTCTGTTATTTACTTGTAATCATTCTGTTAGCTTGTATTTATTTTGCTTAATTTTTATCCTTCGGTGTAATGAACTATGTCTGACCTGAATTCTCAAGAACGAGATACATAGGCGCCTATGTCGGCCTCGGTCACCCCAGTTTATCCTTTTTAATATTCCTTTGTATTTGAACTACATTCGATCTGAATTGTCAAGAATGAGATACGTAGGCGGCCTATGTCGGCCTCGGTCGGTTTCTTTGTAATTCCCTTATTTTGTCAACCTTTGAGGGGGGATCTACGTTCGACCTGATTCCTACCTCAACGGGATACGTAGGAGCCACAAGGGTTCAGTCATGTCTCCCGTTAGATTTCTATTCCTCTTTACAATAAAAATCGGGACATAATTTATGAGAGGGACTCAAAAATTCTCGAGGAGAAGAATCTTCCTCAGCAAGTCAAGACTGAAGATTTTTTGAGATTTGAAACTAGGAAAATTTTTTTTAGAAGATCTCAAAAATTCCGCAATCTACTCAGTTAAAGTGGAAAGATAAGCAAGATAGTTAACTGGGACAAAAATTTTGCGGATGGCCTCAAAATTTTAGCATAGTTTTATCTTTAAGTCTGGAGTGACTCTGAAAACTCCCAAACGAATAATTAGAAATTCCTCTAAGCATCAGACTCAACGAAGTTTGTTAAGGCTGATATGACATGACTTGGCAGTGACCTTTTTCAGATATTATTTCTCAAAATTTATTTCTCTTAAATTTTCCCTTTTACGTTTCATTTGTTTTGGCATAAAATATTTTATCTCATCCGTCAAGAGTCAGGAGATAGAGAAATCAATTGGTGGATGCAGGTTCATAGCTTTGCTCTGAAATCAACAAATTCTTCCGATGGATGAATATGGAGAACTCAAAGGAGAAGAAAACTGTCCCAAATTAATAGTTTTCCTAGAATTTAGAAAGCATTTTATATCGCTTATGTTGTATACTTGGGAATATGAATTGTTTATTTCAATCAATGTCCGAGAACATAAAATCTATAAAGAACATCCAGCTAGATTCGAAGGTGAATCAAGCAAAAATCTCAAGGAAAAGTTTACAATTTTCGTAAAGGACGCCATTTGCATCATAACGTCAGATATGATATTATGCATTACCCGGAGGGGTCAGTTATTTTATTATTGAAGAAGATAATATACTATCTGGAAGTCGTTTAGCGTTATCATCATTGGAAACAATATGATTATCCATAAGGTTCCTATGTTGCTCGATTGAAGCACTATCTTCATTAAATACAAAGGATGACATCAAAAGTTAATATATGTGCATGGCAAAAAGATATTTGTGCTTGCGGAAGATCATGCATCTCGAGTCAATATTTATGCATCGCGGAAGATCATGCATTGCGAGTTAATATTCATGCATCGTGGAATATCATGCATCGCGAGTCAATATTCATGCATCGCGGAAGACCATGCATCGCGAGTCAAAATCAGGCATCACGAGTCAATGTTGACGCATCATCGAAGATCATGCATCGCGAGTTAATATCCAAGCATCTTTAGAAGATTACATACCTCGCAGAAATTCATGCATCACAAGAAGATTCATACCTCACAGAAATTTATGCATCACAAGAAGATTTCATACCTCGCAGAAATTTATGCATCGCAAGAAGATTTTATACCTCACAGAAATTCATGCATCGTGAGAAGATTTCATACCTCCCAGAAATTTATGCATCGCGAGAAGATATTATACCTCGCAGAAATTTATGCATCGCGAGAAGATTCCATGCCTCGTCAAAATTTATGCATCGCGAGATGATATTCATGTCTCGCAGAAATTTATGCATCGCGGGAAGATATTCGTACCCGCAAGAAATCACGCATCGCAGGATAATATTCAAGCCCCGCAAGAAATCATGCACTGCCAGAGGAGGAATCGTGCATCTCTTTAGGAAATATTTACCCCTCAACATCAACTGCATCTTTGTTTGGCAAGAGTGAATGCCAAGAGAATCATCGAAAGCAACGAAGAAAATATCAGCATTGCATCAGCTTTATTTATTATGACATCAAATGAAGAGTGCATTGAAGATTATATTGCAAACACAAGACATAAGCTTTATTTGCTTTACGTCAAACCAATTGAGTTAATGTCAAATATCGAGGAGAACGATTAAGTGTCGACACGATAAAAGACACTGTCTCCCATTTAAATAGCATTTTTATGCTGACAAGTTTTATCTCAGTCTTTGTGGAGAGCATCCGAAAGGATGAATTCTGCAAAACATACCACAGGTGCGGACGGCATAAAAAAGGATGCAGCACAACGAGGAACTTTTACTTTGCAGCAAACTGGGAGACAGTTCAAAGAGGAATGTCAAACTCTTAGGACGCGAGCAGAGGAGCGACTTCCACCACAATCAAACCACATCCCTATCAGAAGGCATGTGGGTTTTTCTTTAGTTTTGTCAGTTTCGATCTCGCATCCGAAAATCTTGATACTTACCAAAAGTAACTTTCCAATCTGAGTGATGATACACCAAGAGTTTTGGAAATTATGTATGTGTACGTTCTTACCTATGGATGTTAGGAGAACCACATTCATGGATAAGAGATTACAAGCCTCTTTTTCATACTCGACCTATTTGTCACTCATCCAGAACCAAAGGTTATCTAGCATAATATATTTCCTTTCTCAATCGAGTCGAACTACAAGCAGCCTGATGGTATAAGGATATGTAGGTGAACTCAATGTTGAGAACTCGGTTGTATTCCAACATTCGCTCTCGGATCTTATTCTCGAGCACTCTAATACCTTCATAATTCGGTATCGAGGTGGCTTTGATATCTTTCAAAAATCATTCGTTAAATCAAGTGTATCGAACTACAAGTGTCCTGAATTCTCATATAGCCAGAGATATGTAGGAAACCCATTTTCGGGGTTTGCCCATAATTCCTAAAGTCCTTACCGAGTCCTTTGTTCAAAGATGAATACGTGTTCGGTCGAAATTAGATTAGTCAAATTCATTTTCCTCGAATTTCTTGCATCAATCCAAGTAAAATGAGGGACAAAGTTGTTGACGCCCAATTTTTACCATCCCCGTCAAATAAGTTCGCGAGTTTCTTAAATTTTGAACGAGTTAAAATATTTAGCTTTATAAAATTCAAAATATTCTTCCAGTCATTTCAAAATAATTTTAGTAGCTTTTATAATCTTAAACTAGTGTATGTCTTTCATATAATTAGCTTATCTTATAAATATTTGAAAATCATCGGAAAATATTTTTATTTTAATTAATTAAATACTTTATTAATTAGTTTAATTACTTAATTGCTTATATTCTGATTAAGCTAGTTAATTTATCTCGTTAAATTTAAGAAGCTCGTTAATTACCTAATATCGATTTAATTTTACTCATGTTTAGAACGAATGTGCTAATCAAATTCAATGTAGTTACGTTCTAAATCAAGTTACCAATTCATGATTTTTCTATCAAAAGTTTTGGGCCCTTGAAAAACTTTCAGCTATCCCTTTTCCAGCAAAATCCAAACCCCCAAACCCATTTCATTTTCTTCCTCTGAAAATTGACTCGGCCCAAAGTCCTTTGCAATTTTCAGATTTCACCCAACCCATTTTTTTTAATTCCTAGCCCCAAAAGTCGACCCATTTTTTTGACCCGGCCCACTCCCCTTTCCCCTACAACAGAGGAGACCTAGAAGCTCATCCCCAGAAATACGTTGAAATCCAACTCCCTGAAAGAACAAAAATTACAGTCACGCGTGTAACCAAGCTCACTCACGCCACCTTCACACTCAGCTGGACGACCCAGAACGTTCAATAGGCTGGATTTTTAGTCTTGCCAGTCGCGAGTTGTCATTGCCTGCGTGAGATTGCTCCACGTCTTGACCCAATGACAATCGATCAATCCCGACCGTCCCGTCCCCTTTCCCCTTTTGGAATAGGTTGAAAATCACAGAAAAGTCTGTTTCGCCAAAAGGATGAAAGGAATTTTGATGTTTGAATTTGGAGTGGGCCTCGTTCCCATCCATTTTTACCCATTCTCCCTCCCAAATTCGCAACCCTAGTTGTTCCCCTATATATTCGTTGCTTTGTTTCCACTGCTAAATGGAAGATTTTTGGAAAAAAACGATTTTGAAAGAAAAAAAATTGAGAGGTTAGAAGAACTTTGAAGAAAAACACAGCAAAATACTACATTGAAAAATATACTAGAAATAGGTTTTCAAAGAAAAATAATTATTTTTGGGAGTCAGCATTGAAGACTTCCAAGAATTTTCTTTCGGAATTCAATTGGAGGTTGTTGGAATTCAAGTGCGGTGGTGGAATCGCCCTTAGCTCGGTTGTGTCTCAGTTCAGCCGTCCGGAAAAGGGTAATGTCTACTTGTGTTCATTTTTATATTTGGATTCCAAATACTATGTATTGCACATGTCTCTGTTCGGTTCCTTTGGTCACAATCATGCCTTCTTCTTTATGATATTTTTAGTTGAAACCATGTTCTGTTTGAACATAGATTTGAGTACGTTCTTCTCATTTCAGTCAGTTAATCTTCTTACGCTTTGGAATTTGAAGCAAGCGGGTTGCATTCGTAGGTGAATAAACATTTGTTTATATTAAAGAATCTTGTTCATGAGGTTAAAACATTTGATACTCTATTACCTGTTAATCTGAGATAGTGAGATTTGTCACTCGTGGGTTTCTTCGGAAGACGCATTTATATGTTTCATGAGGTGTGTTTGAGTAGTGTATCAATAGACCGTTCGTAGGTGAAGATGATCGTAGTTCGAATTATTTTGCATTTGATCATGAATAGATTGAAGCTCTAAAGGCGAATCTTCTTAGTTTTGCATAGTTCCGACCATCCATGGGTCGGAAATGTCTCTGTGCTCGAGCTATATCCATTTTGGAGGATTTTTCCCCTTTGTTTACCTGTTAAGCTCTTCCTTTAGCGCGACTTTAGTTTATTGATGGTTTTTTGTTTTATTTTCTGCCTTGGCGTTAACTAGTAGGCAAGAACAATCCATGGTATATATGTCTTCCCTAAAAGATGATGTTCCATAGATAAACCTGTGCAAATAGATGTCTCCATCTTATATGAATATGTATATGCTATTTGTATGTATCTGCTAGCTGGAACGTCAGTAAAGATCAAGTTTCTTTTGTGTTGTGTTAGCCATGTGCATATATTAATGACTATTTTATTGATTCTTTTGGTTTGAGATGATTCACATGCTCCCTCAGTTGCTATTTCTAAAGCTCGTTAGCTCTCAATACGTTTGTGTGATATATTTAGTAAAATTATATGTAAATATTCACTGTTCGGGGCTCATGCACATTCTCTAATAAATCACGTATTTCTCTTTATTTATCTCAATAAAGTTTCTGTATTAGTCATTTTTCCTTTTCTTTATTTGCATGTGAAATTCTTATCAAGACATCATGGACTACACTCCACACTCTTTCACTTTCCCATTGAGCCATAACGGCTCGAACTACCTTCCCCGACTCGTCCAGCCTCCTTAAAGTAATGTACAGGGTGAGAGAAGTAGCATGTTGATGGAAATTCTATTTGCAGACCCGGAAAATCAAAAACATGTAGATATACGATCTGTATACACTGACATACGATCAATATATATGATATACAGGTGGAAAAAAATGTAAAAGCACATGAAAATGCAGGAGATAATTTTTTTTTACTAAATACAGGCTTTGGAAGGTCTGAATGGATGGAATACAGCCCTACATACCGTGATATACGTGAAATTTATACACATATTTTGAAAGGAAAATATGGCTAAGAGTACCAAAAAAAGGGAAAGAAAAGAATTCCTTTTTTTATCATGCCAATACGTCAAATAATGGGCAACTTTTATTTTTTGGGCCATTTTAAATTTAGGACAGATTGTTAAGATTTGGGCAAAGGGCCCAAATTTGATATTCTCTTCCTTCCTTACTAATATTATATTATTATGACTAACTTTATTTATCATATAGTTTTAATTTAATTAAATTCCCGAGGTTGTCATTTCTCTTATATTCCTATATATATATATATATATATATATATATATATATATATATATATATATATATATATATATATATATATATATATATATATATAGAAGTCGCTTAGCTTTTATTCTATTTTAGTCGTATTAACCCCCTTTATGTCACTCCCCCTTATAAATGATTTCACTGTTTTCCTAAAGAAAAAAGAATTTAATTCAATAATAATAAAATAGATAATAAATGAAGTCTCCTTACTTGGATAAAAAAAATTAAAAATTATTAAATAGAAGGTCATTTTTAGTCAAATCACCGGGGAACCGTGAGTTAGCGGACATTCCGAGGGACTAAAACATTCTCGGAATGTACATTCGATCTTTGAACCCTTTCAATTGATTTTATCTACTTTAAATCTTTTGAAAATAATTATAAGTTTTCTTATTTTTATCAAAAATCAAGTGGTGACTCTGTCAATTCCAAAAATTAATTTCTCTTAAATCATAAGATTAATTGATTTTCGAAACTTAGTCAATTTTTTACTATTATATATTATTAAGTAAAACAGGTTGGGCATGCAAGAACCCACAGCTCAAATGCATTAAGGCGCTGGTTAACCGCTTGAATATTTTGCTCCCTCTGTTGGGACTCCCTCTTCTCAATCCGGTCCTCAGCCTCGACAATGGATTTCCGGCATCCAAGGCTGAATATGATGCAGCAGGGTGGCCATATGGGCCTCTAATTTCTGGACCCTTGCTATCTGGACAAGTGCTGCAGACGATGGAGTAGACCGGGAGGAACTGGGTTCTCTACTAGTGCCAGGAGCGGACTCGGCCTGGTGGTATAAGTGTGCTATGAAGTGACAGGATCATCCCCTCCGGATAACTCTACCGTATCCGCCAAATTCTAACTCAGCAGCAGTAACTCAACTTTATGCCCTCTCTGTGGTGCCACCACATTGGACTCATCCCTGATGAGACCTATATCCATAGTCCCAGCCGGAGTACGGAGGGCATTATGGTGCCAAATTGGGACTCCAGTATCCTTTCATAAATGGAAGATCATACAAGTGAATGAGTAAGTAGTAGATGTCTTAAAAGCCCTTTCATGTATCATCGATATCAATAAGTTCGCGAAGTCAATCTCCAACCCGTCCACCAAAGCTGCTACCAATATCGCTCTATCCCATGTAAGAATGTTATCTGCTGCCGTGGGAGATAGGTGGTGGCAACTAACATCTAGAAGAACTTGGATGTGAAAGTGAGGTTGGCCTTTTTGATAAGGCCTCTGGGGTCTAACACCAAGTCTTCTCCCTAATCGCCAATGGACAGTTGCTGTACAAGCTACCTCTTGGTGGACTCTCTCTGATAGCTAGTACTCTGAAACTGGCCACTCATGACCATACCCCACCTGTAATAAAACTTTAGGTTCATGGGTCCGAGAGATATATATAGAGGTGCCATATAAGAAACGACGAACATTGGTAAGAGAAATATCCACCAGGTAGCCTTGAACTAGAACTTGTGAGTGGGTCCTGTTTGGAAGGTTTCGCCTACCTTTCCAAACAACCTCGGAGAGTCGCCACATATGAAGCTTAGAACTCTCAAACAATATCCTCTCTATACGACCCCAGACTCCTAGCCATCCACTCGAGCCTGTGGCGGGTAAACAATCTGTGCACATTAGGGAATGTGTGAAGGATCCCTGTAAGAACTTTCGGCTCGACTGTCACAAACCTTGTCATCACCCCCTTGTCGTTAAGAACTTTTACATCCTTGTAGACTTGATACTAACTATCTATGCACCATCCGTTCGGATCATCAGGAACTGGTGCAGGGACATCATCCTAGGGTGTCGAAGCAGACTCCGAAGTATGAGCCTCATCAGACGATGCTTGGTGGACAGGCACCTCTGGGTGAGTGGATCTAATTGATCTGAAACCGGAGGCAGTGGCCTTATTTGACCCCATAGAGTGGTTCGACTCTGAACTTGATGCCGCTTCTAAGCCAGACGCTCCTTCAAAACCCGAGGAAGACCCAGATGGTGTGCCAGTCAGTTTGCACTCCTCATTAGACTAGGAGACAGTGACTAAGCTGGAAGGCACCTTCTTGGGGGTGCCCCGAGTGGCTGTGGCAATTGTTTTAGGGGTCCGAGTAATAGGAGCACGAATTCAGGATCCCAATCATCATCGGAAGTGCTAATCATCCGACGGGATGGTGCCAAAGACTTGGACCTGGCCCTGGAATAATCGATGCCCGAACTGAAACACAAATCGCATTCCAGTTCAGACTGCAGTACTGGTTGACGGGTACTATCAATTACAAGACCATTTCTTCATCCTTAATGGTTTCAATTTTGCAAGGTTCATTCTCGGATTCAAAGATGCTACCAAACCCTAAGTCGAAAAGTCTATAACTCATTTTTAACCCAAACATACCACTACCCATTCACTTTCTTTCATTCTAAGGGACATTTTACTAAGTATTTGACAAGCATAAAAATATAATTTTGTCCCTAAGGCAAGACCAACAATCTAATTTTTATTTCCAACAGTAAATAAACGAGAATTCATCAAGCAAAGGGAATCGAAATATCTATGAATCATAATATTGTGACTGGGTGAATGATATTTTCAACAACCTACATGCCCACCTTTGAACACCGACCGGAGAAATAAAGAAGAACTAAGTAGAATTTTAGAATAAGATGGTTTTGGGAATTTGGGGGAATTCGGGAGTTGGGGGAATATGATTAAGTTTGAAGGAAAAGATATGGTGTTATAATTGAAAAGAAAGGAAATAAGGGTAGGGAACCGGTTGGTACAAGAATTTGAAAAGGTTTTGGAGGTTAATGAACGGTTTTATTTTAGTATAACATGTTGGGTTTTTGTCGGGTCACTGGCTCTTTGGACTGACGACACCCCATCGACGTTCCGTAAGTCAGGCGACTCACCGTCGATGGCACATAGACTTAGATAAAATTTCAAGACATACCTAGGATCTACGGACACCATCGACGGTCCGTCGATGAAACTATAGCCTGTCAATGGGGTTCGTAGATCTGTGCCCCTGACCATTTTCTGCGGAATTATTGGTTTTGTTCCCTACACATTGAATACCCATTAAGCTATTATTTTTGTGTTTCTTATGAACACTTTTGAGACACGGACCCTAAACTAATCTCTAACCAACACTAAAAAAATAACGCATAAAGATAAGTAAAACAAAACAAAACAAGATAATGCAACTATTTTTTTTTTTTAAAAAAAGAGAAAAATCTATTGTTGGCTGGAGGATACACCTTGGGTTGCCTCCCAAGAAGCGCTTGATTTAACGTCGCAGCATGACACATGATCCTTGATCACTCAAACTTCATCAATGTGATATGCCTCAACCACTTCATGGACATTCTTCGCATGCCATAGGTAGATTTTAATTATTTGCTCGTTAATAGTGAACTTTGCAGCCTTCTTGTTCTCCAACTCAACCGCTCCATGTGAAAACAATTTAGTAATAAGGAATGGTCCCGTCCCCTTGAACTTGACTTTTCCCGGAAACAAGCATAACCTATAGTTGAATAGAAACACCAAGTCCCTGACCGCAAATTCTCGCTTTTCAATCTTATGGTTGTGGTACTTCTTCATCTTCTCTTTGTAGATGACTGAACTTTCATACGCTTTTAGGTGAAACTCATCAAGCTCATTCAACCCATCATGTCTTTGTTCCACTGCTTCATTCTAATCCATCTTTAGTTTCTTCACTGCCCACATGGCTTTGTGCTCTAACTCAATTGGCAAGTGACAAGTCTTCCCATATACAAGTTGACATAGAGACATACATATGGGGGTAATTTATGCAGTCCGGTAGGCCCAAAGAGCATCATTAAGCCTCCTTGACCAATACATTCTATTAGCATTTATTGTTTTCGGTAGGATTTGTTTGATCTCTCGATTGGACACCTCAACTTTTCCACTAGTCTGTGGATGGTATGGAGTAGCCACATTATGGCGAACCCTATATTTATACAATAGCTCTTTGAACGAGTTATTGAAAAAGTGAGATCCACCATCACTAATAATGGCCCTAGGTATGCCAAATCTGGAGAAGATGTTCTTTTTCAAGAACGCGGTGACACTCTTCCCTTCATAGTTAGAAAGCGCTATAGCTTCCACCCATTTTGACACATAGTCCGCCGCCACAAGTATATATTTCATCCCATGAGAACTCACAAATGGGCCCATAAAATGAATGCCACAAACATCAAATAACTCAATTACTAGAATGGGATTTAAAGGGAGCTCTTGCCTTTTGGAAATTCCTCCATCCCCTTTACACCTATCACATGACTTGGCGAACTTGTGAGCGTCTTGGAGAATGGTTTTCCAATAGTAACCATGCTGCAAGATCTTGTGGGTTGTCCGGATACCACTATGGTTCCCACACACAGGCGAGGAGTGGCATGCCTCCAAAATACTTAACATCTCAACTTTCGGCACGTAACGACGAATAAGCCCATCAGCACAACTCCGGTATAAGTAAGGCTCATCCCAAAAGAACTTTTTCAAATCATGCATGAACTTCTTGCTATGATGGAAGGACAATTCTGATGGTACTATATCACTTGCCAGATAATTCGCAAAATCAGCGAACCATGGAATCAAGTCATGAGACGCGGCCATTACATGCTTAACAGGGAAGGTATCATGAATTTCATCCTTTTCACCCAACTCTCGCATAGTTTCATCTTCTAATCTAGACAAGTGATCGATAACATGATTTTCAGTCTCTTTTCTATCTTTTACCTCAAAATCAAACTCTTGCAATAATAGAACCCATCTATTAAACCTTGGTTTCGCATCCTTCTTTTCTATAAAGCACCTCAAAGCGGAGTTGTAAGTATGCACTATGACTCTTGTGCCAAGCAAATAGAAGCAAATTTTTTTGAAAGTAAATACCACCGCAAGAAGCTCTTGTTAAGTCACAGTGTAGTTATTTTATGCTTTATTTAGGTTTTTACTTGCATAATAGATGGGGTGAAGGATTTTCTCCATTCTATGTCCCAATACCACATCAAGAGCAACCCCACTAGCATCACACATCACATCAAATGACTTACTATAATCAAGAGAAATAATTACGAGTGCAGACACCAAACTCTCCTTCAACTCTCCAAATGCCTTCAGATAGGTTTCATCAAAAAAGAATTTACATTCCTTCTCAAGTAATTTGCACAGAGGGTGTGCAATTTTTAAGAAATCCTTAATAAACCTCTGGTAGAACCCGCATGTCCTAGAAAGCTTCTCATACCTTTTACATAGATTGGATGAGTAAGTCTCTCTTTAACTTTAACTTTTGCTCGATCAACCTCTATCCCCTTCTCCGAGATGCGATGGCCCAATACTACACCTTCTTTCACCATAAAGTAACATTTTTCCCAATTTATCACAAGATTGCAATCTTCACATCTTTGAGAACCTCGTCCAAGTGACTCAAACACCGATCAAAGGAGTCGCCAACAACTGAAAAGTCATCCATAAACACCATAATAGCGTCCTCCACCATATCTGAGAATATCCACATCATACATCTCTTGAAAGTAATCGGTGCATTACATAGCCCAAACGACATCATCTTGAATGCGAACGTCCCCTAAGGGAAAGTAAAGGTAGTCTTCTCTTGATCTTTCAGGGCAATAGAGATTTGATTGTAACCCGAATTACCATTAAGAAAATAATACCATCCTTTTCCTGCGAGTCTATCTAACATCTGGTCCATGAAGGGCATATGGAAATGATCCTTCTCAGTCCATGCATTCAGTTTCTGGTAATCCATAAAAACTTTCAATCCAGTCACCGGCCTCATTGGAATAAGCTCATTCCTCTCATTGGGCACTACTGTCCTTTCCCCATTTGGGGCACAAACTAAACAGGGCATACACAACTACTATCTGCAAAAAGATATATCACTCCGGCATCCAACCATTTAATGATCTCCTTCTTCACTACCTCTTGTATAGGTCAATCGTCTCTGGTGCTCAATACTTGGCTTGTGATCGGGCATGAGTTGGATTTTGTGTGAATAAATATCGGGAGAAATCCCAATAATGTCTGCAATAGTCCAACCAATGGCTCGTTTGAACCTCTTCAAAACTTCCACCAAACATTCTACTTGTTGTACAATCAAATTCGATGCAATAATTACCGACAAAGTGTCATCTCTATCCAAGAATACATACCTCACATGAGGTGGTAGAGCCTTAAGCTCTAATTTTGGAGACTCCTCAATAGATGGTTTCGTGGGTAGAGACTCATGATGCTTTATATGTAACTCTTATTTCTTTGGTTTGGACCAATAGTCGCCTCATTTAAGTGCCACAACCAAAGACCCATACTCTTCAATACCATCACTCTCAAAATTCATGATCATTGCCACTAGTGCCTCAACACCTAAATGCTCTTCGATTTGTACCCAGACGTACTCTCAAACCTATAGGATATAGCAGATACCGTTTGGTACTCACCACTATGCTTCATGGACCTACAAATGTTGAATGTGTCTTCTTCATTGTTCATCCTAAACTTCATCTGCCCTTTCTCTGTATCAACCAAAGCCCGACCAGTAGCATGGAACGACCTCCTAAGAATAATAGGTACATCAAAGTCTACCTTACAATCAAGAATCACAAAATCGTCCAGAAATATAAATGACTCCACTTTTACAAGCATATCATGGAGTATCACAATAGGCCTCTTCACTGTTCTATCGGCCATCACTAACCGCATTGCAGTGGGCTTTAGGTCACCTAAACCCAATTTCTTACAAATAGAAAGAGGCACACCTAGGTCACATAGTGCTTTGGCAAAGTGTAATATTCTGACGGTACATGGAAAAGTGAAAGCTTCCGGATCTTCCTTCTTCTGTGCAAGCAACCTTGTATCAATAGCACTACAATGCTGCATTCGGTCATCATCCTCGCAAAACTTACCAATCTCTTCTTTGTAACCATATCCTTCATGAACTTGGCATAACTAGGCATTTTCTCCAAAGCTTCTATCAAAGGTACATTGTTGGAAAGATGTTTCAACATAGTGATGAAACGTCCGTATTTACCATCTTTAGTATTCTTCACCAATCTTTGAGGGAATGGTGGTGGTGGTCTAGGAATAAGGACCATTTTCTGGGGGGGGGGGAGGGGGGGCTCTACTTCTTTTGCCGCTTTATCCACCAATTCACCACTAGTTTCCATGATTGCTTCATCTTTTATCATCTTATCTTCTACCACATATGGCATAGGTGGATCAATAGTTTGCTTACCTTCTCGAGTAGTGACAACTATGAAATGTCCATCATTTTTAGGTTTTGAATGGTATTTCTAGGAAGAGTGCCTGGTTGTTGTGGGTTCATAGTAGTAGATAACTGTCCATTTGTATGTCGATATGCTTAATCAAGACAGCATGTCCATCTAACTTTTGCCCGATATTATCAAAATCACCTCTCAGTTCCTTGGCGTGCTCATCACTAGCATCAAACCTTCTCATTATCTTCTGCGACATATTTTCAACTCGCTCCATACTACCTCCACCATCCCTAGGAGAAACTTCCCAATTTTGAGGTGGAACATAGGGACCACTTCGACCATTTCTGTAACCATAGTTACCCCATTGAAGTTGTTGTTGCAGTTCGAATTTCCATCTCCAACATATTAGCCCTTTATGTTGTAATTCCCATAGTTCCGACCTTGATTTCTTTGACCATGATGCGTGTTCTCCTGATTGAATCCTTGGGCGTTTGGTGGGAAACTCCCCGTCTGATCATTCACTGCATAAGTGTCCTCTTCATAATAGTACTCATCCGCTGGCGGTGGTGGTTTAGTCAAGTAGTTCACTACATTTACCTTTTCTGCAGCTCCAGTGATATGTTTCAATACCAAGCCGAGCTCAGTTCTCATTTGAGCTATCTATTAACAAATCTCATTGGTCGTCGGATTGTGTGTAGCTTGTACTGCAAAGGTGATTCTCCTAGTGTCTGACTTTCTAGTACTCCAAGCCTTATTATTGCGAGAAATTTTCTCCAACTTCTTTGCGATTTCGGCATAAGTGCACTCACCATAAGAACCCCCAGATAGTATCGAGTATTGCTTTATTGTTATCATCTTTACCCCAATAGAAGTACTCTTTCAACGACTCATCATCAATGGAGTGGTTTGGGACACTCCATAAAAATTAAGTAACATGTCCCAAGTGCTACTTACCGACTCTCTCTATAGTGACACAAAATTGTTCACCTTGTCCTTGTGATTAAGATTCTTAGACACTGTATAGTACTTGGCTAGAAATACATCTCTCAAATGATCCCAAGGTTAGATGGAATTATAGGGTAGCTCAGTAAACCATACGGTTGCATCTCCCGTCAATGATAGAGGAAACGCCCGCAACTTGATGAAGTTCATATCTAAGTATGGCCTCCCCCACTCTACTTTTGAATACAGACCTTAGTTTTGCTATGTGATCATGGGGGTCATTTGATAGTAGACCTGATAACAAACCCTCGCGGTGAGCATCTGCATCAAACTACTAGTCACGACGAACGTGTGACCATTGGGTAGAGGGGTAGGACTAGAGGTCCGTTAGAATCATTAATGTTGACATTGCCCCTATAAAACTCTTGAGAGTGTGCAACAGAAGGCTACATTTTCAAAGCATTCTCAGTTTGTTTTTCTGCAACTACCTGATTGTGTGCATCAATAGTTGGTGGAGGATGCCTTATTAACCCATCATCACGATTTAATGGGTTCTGTTGGTTTTCAATTCTTCGAAGTGTACGGTTAAGATCGAGGTCAAATGGTACTAGCAGTTTTCCTCGGCTTCGTGTATTTGGCATACACTAGAGCTAGACCTAAGAAAAATAAAAACAAAAGAAAAAGAAAAATCAGGAAATCGTTGACTAAACGTCAGTAACATTAACAAAGGTTAATCTAAAAGCTACTTTCCCCAGAAGCGACACCAAAATTTGATAAGCTCAAATTACACGTCCCTAAAGAAGTTTAAGCGGTCGTATCAAGTACGGAACCCAACGATTAGGTTGGGGACAATTCCACGAGGAAAATGGTTTAGACTTAACTACCATGTACGATTACTTAGATTTATTCAAGTTCTTTCCAAAAACAGATACATTAAATGGGGGATTTTTGAAGCAAAAATCTTGTAATATCTCTACGTAAAACAAGTAATAGGACTAAAGCTTTGATTTTTATCAAATTGTGGGAGAAACTAGGGTTTAAGTGTTCCCCTTAGGTTCATAACGTCGTATTCCTAGCTAATAACAATTCTTCCCTAGTGTTTTACATGCAAAGTGATAAGTTAGGTATCTCTAAATCCTTGGTCCGATATTTAAAGAATTTCACCCGTAACTTGGTCCGACTATGTGTGTCTAAGATACCAACTCTTACCTTTACTTCATATTAAACATCATATAACATGTATGACTTATTATTACTTCGCACCAATGAAACTAGACTATTAGATAGTATCCTACTAAATCTATGTTGATAATTCTTTTCCTATTTACTATCTCCATGGTTCGGCAAGTAGCAATAAGGAGAATTCTAATGAGTGCACTCGTTAAAAAGACTTCAAAACGAAAAATATCAATGCATGCAATACCCTATTTGAGAATTATTATTAAGTTAGATTTACGTTGTTAATCACTCATGGTTCCCACTATCCTAGTTGTGGATTTAGTTACCCATGCATAGAAGAACACAATTCATAATGGATAAACAATAAATCATGAACTTACTTTGACAAATTCGAAGAAAATCCAGAAATTCAACTTGAAACAACGAGAAATTACTTCAAAACCAAATCTAGAAATTTTAATTAATGCTAAAGTTGCAAAAACCTAATCTCCAACAACAAATTTTGTAAAGTAATAGAATCCAACCCCAAAAATGGGGTTTAAAACCCTATTTATAGAAAAAATTGTCCTAAATTAAAAGGAATTAAAATAAGGAAAGTTGTCCAAAAACGCGGTTGTAATCGACGAGCCCCACAGACAGTCTATCGATGAAAAGACGGACCATTGACTGCCTCTGTCAGTCTAGACTTAGCATATTTTTTTCTCCTTCAGCTGACATCTTCTCTGAGTTACTCGATGAACCAACAACACGGTCCGTTGATGCGTCTACGTCCGTCGATGCCTTTCGTCGTTCCATACTTATACTTTCTTCGACTTCGAGTACTGGGACTATCTCTGATACAATCAACTATTCAACAGGATGGTATGTCGATCAAACAGACCATCGATCCTTCCGTATCCCCACACTTAGTCAGATTTCCCCGAGTTTCTCCAGATGCTTGAACTTTCAGTCGACGGTCACCATCTATGGTCCGTCGATGGAATGACAGGCCGTCGATGGAATGACAGGCCGTCGATGGCCTTCATGGGTCAGCTCTACACTAAATCTCAGTTGCCTTCAGCATTTTGGTTTCGGACACCTTTCCTGCAAAACAAAGATCATGTTAAATACTACAAAAAGTCTCTAGACACACATCAATCTTAAGAAGAAAAAAAAGCATTAGTACCGTGAATCCACAGTGCATCAGCTAACTCTCGCTTCTCTTCCTACACATAGAACCTGCTTAAAGCATCAACAACAACATTAGACTTACCTGTGTGATAAAGTATACTCATGTCATAATATTTTAGTAACTATAACCACCTCCTTTGTCTGAGATTATGATCTTTCTGAGTGAACACATGTTAAAGGCTCTTGTGATCATTGAATACATCAACATAAATACCATACAAATAGATGATGTCATATCTTCAAAGCAAATACTACAAAAGCCAACTCTAAGTCATGGGTTGGGTAATTCTTCTCATGATCTTTCACTATCTGGAGGCATACCCTATAACTTTTCCATTCTGCATCAACACAAAACCCAAACCAACTCTAGATGTATCACAATATACCACAAAACCTCGAGTGCCTTCACGTAAGGTAAATACTAGGGAAGTAGTCAACCTCTTTTTCGATTCCTGAAAGCTTTTATCACAAGCTTACGACCATTGAAACTTCACTTTCTTCTGAGTCAACTTGGTCAATGGGGATGAAATGGATGAGAACCCCTCTATGAACCTTTTATAATAGCCAGTCAAACCCAAGAAAATCCTAATTTCAATTGGAGATGTGGGTCTAGGCCAATTCTGCATTGCCCCTATCTTTTGGGTATCAACTTTAATTCCCTCTCAAAACACAACGTGGCTTATGAATGCCACCGGCTCAAAAAAAAACTCTCATTTCAAAATTTTAGCATATAACTTATTATCTTTCAAAGTATGAAGAATTATTCTAGATGGATATCATGATATTCTTCATTCCTCATATATATTAGTATGTCACCAATGAAGAAGATAACAAACATTTCTAAATAAGGCTTGAATACTCTATTCGTAAGATCCATTAATGTTGCAGACGCATGTTCAAATAAAAAATCATAACTAGAAACTCATAATGAACATAACATGTCCTGAATATTTTCTTTGGAATATCACATTCCCTTAATCATAAGTGATGGTAGCGAGATCTGGGTTTTATTTTCGAAAAACATGTGTCACCCTAAAGTTGATAAAATAGATCATCAATTCGTAGAAGAGGATACTTGATCTTGATGGTAACCTGGTTCAACTAATGGTAATCTCTACAAATTCTAAGGGAACCATCTTTATTTCTCCCAAATAAGACCTAAGCGCTCCATGTGAGCCACTTGGTCAAAGAAAACCTTTATCCTGAAGATCTTTGAACGGCACTTTAAGATCTTTCAACTATGATGTGCCATTCTATATGGCGAAATAGATCAAATGAGTGTCTGGAAAATTTTCTATACCAAAATCTATTTCACTCTCAGGAGGGACTCTGAGTAGATCATTTGGAAAGACTTGTGGAAACTATTTTACTATTAGAATTGATAGAATGGGAGGTATCTCAAAACTAGAGTCGTTAACTCATACTAAGATATAGACACAATCCTTAGAAACTAAATTTATTACCTTAAGGTATGAAATAAAACAACCTTTAGGCACAACTTAACTACTACTCAACTCTAAGACTTGATCATTAAGAATATGAAACTTGACGACTCGAGTTTTACAATCTATTGATGGATAACAAACATGAAGCCAATCCATACCTAGAATGACATCGAAGTCTACCATGTATAACTCAATTAAATCAGTCATGGTGTCCTTGTGATTGATGGAAATAAAATAATCACGATATACTTGCTCATCTAGAATATACTCCCCAACAGGTGTAAAAATACAGCGTTCACAGAGAACTCTCAAGAAGAACATCAAAACTATTTGCAACATAAGGTGTTACAAAAGATAAACTTTCTCCTGCATCAAGCAAAGCATAAACATCAATTGTAAAGACTTTGATCATACCAGTTACAACATCTAGAGAGTTCTCTTGCTCTTGGCGACTAGTGATCGCATAAAGGTTGTTTGCTCCTCCTCAAGTATTGGAAATAGCTCCTCTAAGTGCAGCCTGTCTGGTGGAGCAACTGAGAAAAATTGGGCACTATCTTTCTTGAAGTGACACTTTTTCCCACACCTGAAACAACTTAACTAGACATCACGATATTTACCAAGGTGGGTTCTACCACACCCAGCACGTGCATGCGCTAATTACTTCTTGTGTCACACTACCTTGAGACTGTGCAGATGTAGCTCTGAAGTATTGGGAATTCGGATAATTATAGTCAATTTTCTTTCTGGGTGCACTAGCACTAGCACATGATGGTGCATGTCCCTTTTGGTTTTGCTGAAAGGACGATCGATTCACCTTACTTTGTTGTTGCCCAGACTCATTCCATGCCTTAGATTTCTTATTTCTGAACTCTTCCCTATCACCAGCTTCTCTTCTTTAACTTGCTGCACATAGTCCATCAACCTTGATATATCGATGTCCCTAATTAGCATCGCTCCCCAACCCTTGTTGCTTGATAGACGAGACAACCTAGCAACAAACAAACTCATTCTACTCGTCATATCTGCGACCATCTTCGAAACATAACGAGATAATTGGGTGAACTTTAATCCATACTCATGAACACTCAAGGAATCTTGTTTAAGGGTAAGAAAATCTTGTACCTTAGCCTCTTTCAATTCTCGGGGAAAGAAACGCCCCAAGAAGGCCTCCTCAAAACAACCCCAACTCACAAATGGTGCATCCTCATTTCGGTTCTTCTTCCATTTATCAAACCATGTGCCTAGCATCATTCTTTAGTTGATACGCAACTAGTTCAACTCGCTCAACATTGGCAATGTGCATAACATCAAACACTTTTTTCAGTTCCTGAATAAAGTTCTTCAGATCTTTAGTAGTGCTCGAACCTGTGAAATTTGAAGGATTCATTCTTAGAATTCGTAGATCCTCTAAGTATCAATCACTTCCTTTCCAGCTTCTCTTTGTTTCCGAACCAGGTTAGTCATATCTTGTATCAACATCCGAATAGCCTCACATAACTAAACGTTGGTAAGTTCTCATTTAGGTTTCATTTTAGGTGCATTTGGTAAGCCTTGCTCCTCAACATGACACCTAGGAGGTCAACCTCTGACAGCTCTACGTGGAAGCATGATTAACTGAAAAAACACGTGCAAGCATGAATTAGAGAGAATTTAGAGATCAATTGTAACATATGAAATGAGTGTGAAAGAAGTGAGAATAAATTCCTAAGTGTTGAAGCCACCTAATTATAGATGTGGTGAGCTTCACACCAATAACTAGAACTCTATAGGTACGGTTTAATACCCCCCCAGGATTCTTGAACTTTGTGCTATGATACCAATTTTGTCACGCTTCAAGCCTACACTTAGGAAGTGGCTGAAACTCAAGCGACGTTGCTTCTTCTAAGCAAACCCTTTGAAGACTTAAACATAATAAATATAAATCATGCAATAACTTAGGAAGTAATATCTTAGCCAAAACGACAACTCAATTCTTAAAATGTATACATATGAAATGAATAAGATCAGAGAACTAATACTATGTGTATATGAAGCCTCTAAAATAAAGAGGGATGTCTGGACAAGACCCCCAATCATCCTAACAATAAAATACTAAAAGAAAATGATAAAAATGAGTCATCTGGAATGCAAAGAGGCTCACCAACAGAATTTGAGTGCTCGACTGGATCAGCGAGGTGTGGATGTTGATCCTGGTTACCTACATCTGCATAATAAGACAATATAGGAGAACTGACATCAATACATTGAATGTACGAGTATCCAAGTTGCAATGCTAAACACAACTTAAGCTTCAAAAGAATCTGGAAAGAACACTTACCTTAGCTTTCCTCAAACTCCTGAACAACTGAACTCAATATAAAATAATGAAACACATACAATATGTATAAACCATGTAAAACAGTGGGAAATAACTTAGTTCATTAAAGAAAATGCAATAACAAAGTCAACTTTACTTATGTAATAATGCAATATAGTTTCTGTAGGAGATTTTCTAACTGACAAACACCACTATGACACTAAGTGGTGATACATCGTTTTGCCCATACTTCAAAAAATGTCCAGTACTTTGTCATCATATAGGACACCTTAACTAAGTTGATCCACTAGTCTATGTTAAAACCACACTTAAGGATTAATCTAAAAAGTATGATCTTTTACTACCCATGATGTCTATATGGTTTGTGACGATTTGAGTTATGGACTTGTTTCCCCATATAGGTGCTCAATACTGCTCCATAAATATAATTAGATCATATTTTTTTTATAATAAACTTACTTCTTTTGTTTGAGATAATTACTGAAAACTTAGCTTAAAATCTCTCTTGGAATCGATGTTCACATTTACTCAAAAAGTCAAAATATTTTTAAACTCTTTGGAATACATAGTCCCCATATACTTCTTTGAAGAAATGAACTTTAATCTTTACACTTTACTCTTTACTCAACTTGAACTTTAAGTCTTAAAACAAAGTTAAAGTATTTGTGAAAGACTTTTGAAAACTTTATAATCTTCTCTTGACTCGCTCCTTAACTTCTAGACTTGACTCTTAACTTTTCTTGAGTTAAAGTGTGGATTCAAGATCCATGATATGATGCTTATGGATGATATCGATGTTTAGACTTACCTTAGAGCGTTTGAATCAATTAGAAAACATAGATATGTTGCTAAGGAACTAGTACAGAAAGTAAGGAAGAAATGGGACGAAATGACGTCTGTGGTGCGGGGCGCCAGAGGGTAAAATTCAGAGGCTGACTTGGGGCCCTCTGCCTAACTCTTCATCCTTGAGGTCAACATTTAGAGACCCTTTTTAGGGCCTCTAAGAGGGTTGGCGCCCCAGGACCCTCCCCAGGTGCTCCCCGACTTTTTTTCTCCATTTTTCATCTCTAAACCCTTTAATTTCCCTTGGTTCTTTGAACGAATATTAGAATCAATTATATGTTCAATATATACTCGACTCAACTCGAAATTACACCCTAAAATTATTCAAGTCTCAAGAAAACTTCAACAACATAACCCACAAGAATTCATACAAATTTAATCAAGAAGTCAAAGGATTTACTTAGAAATCTAACAAACGTCACTGAATCGAATCATGATTGACACGTGGGTGAAATAGTCTAACACTATTTGATCTCACATACCTTGTAGGGATCACCCCTTGATGAAATTCACAAGCGATTCTAGAATGTTCTTGACGATTCTTGATTTCTCTTCTTCTTTCTCCTCTTTTCTCTTTTCTCCAAGCTCTAGCGTGAACTTTAACTTTTCTAAACTGACTAAAATATGAATTTACCCTAATTAAAATCCTAACAATGAATCAAACAATTGGTAAGGAATAGACTAAAATACCCTTTGAAAATTAGGATTAGACTTTCCTAATTCGAACAACCTAACTTCCAATAGGCATATCGCACTTGTACAAATTCAGCATCGTGCATACTCGGCGTCATTGAAAATATAATTCAACGATCTTTTCTACGGTATCTTAAAACAGACCTAACTCATACTGAGCTAGGAGTTATAGTCGTTGAAGTTGACGAAGCACTCATTCTTAATTTAACTTAAACAATTTTTTTTCTGATTTTCATTATTTCCAAAATTCACTTCTAACTCTTAACTTTTTCCTAATTATTTCAATTTTCGAGATGTTACAACTCTCTAAGGGATTCATTCTAATTTATTTTTTTTTGTGATTTTATTGGATTTTTCTCTTATTTTTTTCAATTGTTTTATTTTCTTACCTCTTCAATTACATAAATTTTACTGTTAATATATTTCATAACTCCTAACCTTTCATATTCATAACCCTTAAATAATTTAATATACGAATTTATGACATCTCAAAATCATGCTTATAAAAATCTACTTTGAGACATATGTGATGATTATAGTTTTTACATTTTTCCTTGTTTAACATGTTTTATCTCTTTTATTGGTTTTTCTTTTTGTCTTCTTTGTTCTGATTTTACAGGATGCAGATTGTTAGATATTTCTATGAAATTCTATTTTACAAGGTAAACTATTTGATGTGCCTAATATGATAATCAATTTTTCACTGTTGCAATTGTACATTCAATATTATTATTTTTGAATTCATGATAATACGAATCACAATTTTCATCTAGAAAAAAATGTTTGATGTTTTCTCTTTGCTTCTCTTAGTAGTTCATATAGATTTTTTCTTTTTCTTTTTGTAGTTCTAGGAAGGTAATGCTGATAACAAGATCCTTCCTTTATATTTAACTCATGTTTAAATATTCCTTAAAGTTTTTATTTGATTAGTTAACTTCATTTTTATGTTTTTCTCTGTTAGAATATTATTGAAAATAGAAGCTGAAAAGAAAGTTAATACACATGTATGTTACTCAATAAAAGCATATATATACATCATTTTGTAGTAATGCAAATAAACTTTTAATAAGTATTATGATAGAATATGAGAATGTAAAGTTAATTCATAATTTTTATAATATTCTATAATTTATAAAAAAGATGTATATTGATATGGAACTTTGTAGTCTTTATATTTTTAGCTTTTTAATTTTTTTTTATTAAAATTAGAAGTTCTCAAGTTTTTGAGATTTCAAAGATCACTACTATAATCTGTTTGGTCAGAATTTGAAATACAAAAGTATTTATTTAGGATAAAAATAATTTAGTAAAGTTGTTTATCAATTAATACTCCTTCATTGGTTTATAAGTTTTAATGTAAGAATTCAAGTATTTTAATGTTCCGTCATTTAATGATTTTGTTGATCATAACTCCTAAATTATATTAATAATCATATTCATAATATCATTTGATATTTCATATTGTTGTCCGATAAATAGGGGCATTATAAAAATATTTATATAAAAATTATCAAATTTATACATATAGTAAAATTAAGAAACTAAATAATTAATAATTTCCTTAACTCTCTTTTTTTTTTTAAAAAGAAAAACTTTAAATTACATAACTTAATTTTCTCAATTAACAAATTTATGTTAAAAGTATTGAAAAAATATCATATAAACAAATCAATTTTCTTCTTAACAACATAAATGGAGTGTAAATAAGGATAATAAGAGTAATATATTTTTCTTTTTTCTTTTTACCATAATAAATGTGAATATATGATTAATGTGTATTAAATTTATTACTAGTGGAAGCCAATAAAATTTTCTTTTATTTTTTATACATTAAAGAAGGTTTTATCCTTTGTACCGTTATTACTCTAATTTATTTATATTAATTACCACGATAATATTATAATAATAAATTGAGAGAGAACAACTTGTTAACTTTATATCAAAGTTTATGTTTTCAACTTTTTTATCAGTATGAAAATTTGTTTTTAATAATTTTTCTGAATAAATAATAACAAAGTCGTATTTTAATTTATGTTTCTCTCTTTTCCATTTTCCCTCTCAATAGTTATCTCGAGTAATTTCTAATCAGTTAATAAAGTGTATTTGAAAATTTTTGAACTATTTAATAACTAAAATTATTTAATTAATAAATAATTATAAATAATTAATTTAGTTTATAACTAATGGAATAAAGTGATAATTTAGTTAATACACTATACTACTTGGCTCATATACACTAAAAAAATAAGTGAGTAGGCTTAGTTACTTTTAGTGCATAACTATTTTCAAAGGAAAAAGGGTTAGGTCGATGGAATACTTCCTGGCGCCGTCGAATAAGTACAATTTGCTAAGGTAATAATTTTAAATTATTTATTGTTGCAAATGATTAGTTCTTTTCTAATTAATGGATGACCATATTGTTATTATTATTATTGGTTGGAGAAAGAGTAGTATTAAAATGCTATATTGAGTTGACATCACCTGTGTTGTTCATGGTTAAATGAAAAACAAATGTAAGGTTATAAGTGATAATGTAATAACTAGTTGACCATTATATGATATGTCATTGGTTATAATTTTTAGTTTTGAGAAGTTGTTGTTGGTGTTTCCGATGGTATTATGCCAAGATTTGCAATGGAATATTGGTATTTCTTTATTCGTCATTTTGGGATAATTATTGGACAACTATAATTAAGAATTGGGAAAAATAAAGTGATGAAAAGGAGGTGTAATTTGTGCATAATTGTTACTGTGTTAGTGGGTTGTATCCATTGGAAATATTTTTGTTGGATGATCTAATTCTGGATTTATGATATAGGAGAAGTTGTAACCTAAATCCTAGACTTGGAATAATGAAATATGAGAGTTGTCATGGTAATTGACATCAAACTTAATTATAAATTGAGGGAGTTTTTGGGTCTAGGTTAGATCTAAACTAATGTGAATGTTGCTAGTTTCAACATTTTATTGTAATTATTTATGTGAATACATTGCTTTGAGTTGGAAGTACAACGAAAAGGGAAGACTCAAGTTCCGGAATGATTGTTCGATTATTTGAGGCAAGTAGATTTCTAAACCCTTGTTAGGTGTATGGAATTCGTGTATTTCCTTATAATATGTGTTTGGGGTAATAAGACTTGGCGATGGATTGACTTGCCCACATTGATTAATTATAATGATGAGAAAGGAGTAAGAAAAGGCAATGTGATCAATTGTTTGTGTGATATCTTGAGAATAGTTTAAAAGGCTTGTTGAAATCATTGTTGATGTTGTATCATGATTATGTTGTTATGAATTGTGCAATGTTATGAAAATGACCGTCTTCTCATTATTTATGTGAACATGTCATTTTCATAGTTCTGAGATATAGTTGTGACAAGTGTTATGTGCATTGAAAAAGAATAAGAAATTAAAGAGCATGTACCATTTCGTTGGACGTATCACGTGCTGCGATGGATACTATATTTCGAGGGACGTATCACACGCGAAGATGGTTACTATTGTTGAGGGTTCTATGTGTGCTGCGGTGGATGTATGGACAAATATTTCTCCCATGAGTTCTAGACTGAGAGACAACAGGTGTGTATCATTAGGTCTGACATCATCAATATACTTGACATTGCATTTCATTCGCATTGGACATTTTTATTATTGATGAACTTGATCTTGTGTGTTGTTGATATTGTGAGTGCATTTTTGTGGAAATTGTGATTGATGAATAATATGATTGTTGTGGAGGATATGTAATTGTTAGAGTGTTGTTGTTGAGCTATGTGTTTTGTAAATTGTAAATTGTGAATTATTTGGTTTGGTTAATTTTTTGATTTTCGATTTGATGAAAATTCTAACTAAAGATGAAGTGAAATCTATTAGGTTCAATTCAGTTTTTATAAAATTGGTTCGATTTATTTTGGATTGATTTTTCGATTTGAATATCAAGCTTCCTAGTTGAGAGTTGGTGAATTTAGACTTTTACCTATGAGAGAATTGTATATAATAGCAAACTATTAATTAAAATTAAATGTTATAAACATGGTTTGGTTTAATTGTAGTTTATAGAAAACTATTGTGTGCCTCTTTCTCTTGTGGAATCTTGCTCGCCACTCTATTTTCTGTGGCGCTTTCGCTTGCCTCTCTCACTTTTACAAACACAAATGTATAAAATATATGTATATATACATATATTTTCGTTCTCCTCTCTCCCTTCTCCCAAATCTCGCTCGCCACTAGATCTCGCTCGCCTCTCTCGCTTTATACAAACACAAAAGCAATGTATATACATTTGCTTTTGTGTTTGTATAAAGTGAGAGAAAATTGTATATACAAATACGAATTTGTAACGACCTGTTTAGTCGTTTTGAGCAGCAGATTTTATTTCTGGAAAAACTGGCTAAGACGACGGATCCCACGACGGACCGTCATGGGCACGACGGACCATCGAGGGTGTCCCGTTCCAAAACACTTAGAATTCTTATATTTGAGTGAAGAAATCGACTCTCTGAACTCTGTGACGGACCTGCAGGATGGACCGTCACAGATACGACGAACCGTTGAGAGCTTCCGTTTCAAAACACTTCAACTCTTGAAAATTTGGTACTGGGAACAATTCTCTGAACTTCGTGACGGAAGTGCAGGACGGACCGTCGTAGGTACGACGGACCGTCACAGACTCTTCAAGGAAATTGAGTCTCTGAAGTTTGTGACGAACCTGCAGGACGGACCGTCGCAGGCACGACGGGCCGTCACAGGTTGCGTAATCCCAGGCTGGGTCGGATTTCTGTTTAAGTTTTAAAGGGGCGTTTTGGACTTTTCCTTCTATAATTATAAATTTCGTGGGTTTATATTAATAACTCAATTACTTGGGGGTTAAAAGAGGTAACCTTGAGTTAATTAGTGGGTTATTATTGTCATCTTTTATACTTAATTATATGCTAATTAGGGTAAAAGAAAGAGGGTTTGAATAAGAAAAATAAAAAGAACAAAGAGAGAGAGAGAGAGGATCGAACGAGAAGAGAAGAAACGAAGAAGAAACAAAGCTTTGGGAAATTGCTTGCTTGATCACGAATCTTCGGTGGAGGTAGGTTATGGTTTCTATGCTATTCGTAGTAAACTCTTAATAGCGAATGATATGTATTGGTAGTATTGTAAACTCTTATATATGCTTAATTGTATGCTTGCATGAATGTGATTATGTGATTGTGATAAAATAAGCATAATGAAGCTATTGAATCCTAAATCTTGAAGAAACCTTAATTCACTTTGTTAATGATGATGCCTTGGTATAAAAGAAGGCTTGATGAATTACATAATGAGATTGATGATGCCTTGGTATAAAAGAAGGCTTGACGAATTAGGGGATCGGGTGCCACGTTCCGGTACCAGGATAGAAATAGAGGATCGGGTGCCACGTTCCGATACAAGGATAGTATATGAGGATCGGAGTGTCACGTTCCGACACCAGGATAGTATATGGATCGGGTGCCACGTTCCGGTACCAGGATAGAATGAGGATCGGAGTGTCATGTTCCGACACCAGGATAGTATATGGATCGGGTGCCACATTCCGGTACCAGGATAGTATATGAGGA
>CM064970.1:497921-532234 GCA_032847665.1 Solanum chilense
GGGATCGGGTGTCACGAACCGACACGTAGAATTAGGGGATCGGAGTGTCACGTTCCGACACATAGTATTAGGGTATCGGAGTGTCACGTACCGACACATAGTAGTAGGGGAGCGGAGTGTCACGTACTGACACAAGAGGAAGAAAGATAATGAATCTTGAAAGATGTTAATATACTCAATGTAATGAACCTAATTCCCAAATGAGTATGGTATTGAGGCTTGAGTCCTCATGGATGAACTTGGTGGTACTTATTGATGATTATAGTACTTGTTGTTGCTACATGTTGAGTATTGTAGTTGATTTATGATATGAACTGATATATACTGTTTTCTATTTTGAGTTGGCCGATGATACCTACTCAGTACTTGTGTTTTGTACTGACCCCCTACTTGTATGTTTCTTTCTTTGTTATTTGTGGAATGCAGCAAACGTACCGTCGTCTTCAACTCAACCGCAATTCTAGCCAGTCTTCATTACATCGGATTTCAGGGTGAGCTAATGCTTCTAGCTTGGACTGGATCTTCTTCTTCATGTCTTGATGCCTCGAAATTTCGGCGTGGACTAGCTTTTACTTATTTTAGCTTTCTTAGATACTCTTAGTTTTAGTAATTTGAGGATAGATGTTCTTATGATGATGACTTCCAGATTTTGGGGGATAATAGATGTTGAGTTTTTAGAAGTTATTGAATCGATTTTCATTAATGAGTTTAAGTCTTCCGCATTACTTTCTGTTGATATTATATTGAAATGTTGGGTTTTGTATTGGTTGGTTCGCTCACATAGGAGGGTAAGTGTGGGTGCCACTCGCGACTCGATTTGGGTCGTGACACATATATAATATAGTTTGATTATAATATTTGTTAGATTTCAAGAAATAATTATTATTTAGTATTGTTATTACTATTGAAAAGATAATGTATAAATATATTAAATATGGTTTATATTTCGTTATTTCTTTTGACATAATTATTTTTAATTCGTATGTGTTTTTTTTATTCAGTTGGTTGCATATATGAAGAGTTTGACATATGGATCAAAATATGATGGCGGATATCTTTGCAAAGAAAGATGCAGGGGTGGGCATTCGGTATTTCGGTTCGGTTCGGTTTTTTTTTTCCGTTTTTTTCGGTTTTCGGTTTTTGTAAATTGTGTACCGAATACCGAACCGAAATATTTCGGTTCGGTTCGGTTTTTGTTAATTCGGTTCGGTTTTTGTTAATTCGGTTCGGTTTTTATTAATTCGGTTCGGTTTTTTATTTCGGTTTTTTAATGGGCCTGTTTAGTGGGCTTTTTAAAATTTTAAACTTTACAATTTTTTCAATTTTTTGTTTGATTTTTCAACTTAATGGGCTTTGATATTTCAACTTAATGGGCTTTGATATTTCAACTTAGGATTTCTTATTTTTTTTTTAAAAAAATTATTTAATATTAATAATTATTAAATATAATATAATTTATAAATTATAATATAATATTTCGGTTTAAACAGAAATACCGAATTCCAAAATAACATATACCGAAAACCGAACCGAAATACCGAAAATACAAAAAATTAAACCGAATACCGAACCGAAAACCGAAATACCGAAACCGAAATTTTAAAAAATTTCGGTTCGGTTCGGTGTTTCGGTTTTCCGGTTTTTATGCCCACCTCTAGTACAAGGAAAAAAAATGAAGCATAATTAGAGATTATTTTTTCACTTTGAAATTTATTAGCAACTTAGTTACTTTTGCTGGAGTTTTTAAAATTTTAATTTATGTAAATAATTTAGCTAAATGTATTATATTATCAATGCTAATCATTTGATCCTTTAGTATTCTATTTTATCTTTGTTATGAAAAAAATAAATATAATTATTTCATTTTAACAATAACAAAATTTATGATGATTAGGTTCATTTTTATTATAACTTATAAAAAGTAATTGAAAAATATATATTCTCATGATGTCATTTTTTGCGTATGTAACAATCTGTCGTCGTTCTTTTTGCTTTGAAATGTATTTATAATTTTTATGTAGTCACCAATTATTATATTTTCTCTGTTCATTTTTTGTTTTTTCACACCTTATTTTTATTTTTTTATTTTACAAATAAAAAAAATATATAATTAGTAATACATTTAGTGGCTAATAAAATTATACATTTGAATTATTTATAACTCATGTCTCTTCATCTTACTTGTAAAGTTTAATACTAAATATGAATCATGACTTTATATGCTTCATTTTTCGTAAATTTTATAAGTATTTAATTAATGTTTAAAAAATTATAATAAGCAAATGTAATAATAAAATAAAAGAAAACAATATTGTTTTGACGAAATCAGAGTTTGGATAGAACATCACTACTCCTACAAAAGATAGAGAAAATTAAAACATCTACAATTTTCAACCTAATACAATATATTGTTATTTCAACATATTATCTCTTATTTCATTTACTTCACCACGGTGAATATTTTGTTCTAATATATACATATACAAAACAAACAAATATATTTTATATGTTTTAAAAAAAGTCTATGATATCGCAGACGAGGAGAAATATAAATATTATCTATATATTCGATACTGACCTAAATATTATATATTTCATATTATTATCTTATAAATATTTCATATAATCGCGCGAAGCGCGGATAGTTTCACTAGTTTGTATATAATAGCAAACTACAAATTCAAATTAAATGGTATAACCATAGTTTGATTTAATTGTACCCTATAGTAAACTATTGCTATTTCGCCTCTCTCCTGGTAAATCTCGCTCGCCACTCTCGTTCTCTCCCTTGTCTCTCTCGCTTTTATACAAATGCAAATGTATAAAATGCGTTTGTGTTTGTATAGAGCGAGAAAAAATTGTATATATACATATATTTTCCTTTCCCTCTCTCCCCTCTCCCAGATCTCGCTCACTCACTCGCCTCTCTCACTTTATACAAAAACGCAATGTACAAAATATGTTTGTATAAAGCGAGAGAAAATTATATATATACATATATTTTGATTCCCTCTCTCCCGTCTCCCCTCCCAGATCTGGCTCGCTCAGTCGCATCTCTCACTTTATACAAACACAAATATCTACATTGTGTTAGGTTTGTATAAAGCGAGAAAAATTGTATATACAAATACAAATGCATATATTTTTGTTCTATACACTTGTGATTATACAAATACGATCTTTTCCTGCTTAGTTTTCTTTTATCTTTTCTCTTTCTCATGTTATACAAACACATATTATACCATAGATATTTTGTATATGTATACCAAAACATATTATACAACTACTTTCCTTTGTATATGTATAGCGAAATTATAGAACTGATTTCTTTTGTATAGTTTAGAGAAATATACATATTTATGTTTGTTATAGAGCACAATTATGCAAACTTGGTCCTGTATGAAATGAACTTATAATCATGGAATCGACTCGATCATATACCTATGACATACAAATATGTCATCAATATATGTAAGATTTTACTTGAAAACTGAATCAAACTCAACAAACTTCAACAACATGAACACACAAGATTTCAAATGAATTATCATCAAGAACTCGTAATATTTGCTCTCAAAACAACACAACTTCGCTGAATTGAATCATGATTGACACGTGGGTGAACTAACCCAACGCTATGTAATCTCACATACCTCGTAGGATTCACTACAACAAATTTGATTATTACTGACAAATAATTTTGTCACTAGAAACTCACATTTCGTCACCAAAAGAATTTTGTTGCAAAAAATAATTCGTCAGTCATTCGTCCCTAAAACATGGGTTACTAAATGTATATAGAGACAATTTAGTCTTTCGTCACTAAATAGAAATGTAATAACTACGAAAATATTTTTTGTCCAAAAAATTTATTCGTCATAAAAGTTATTAAAATTTGTAGGTAAAGATATATTTTTGTCACTAAACAGGTTATTATAGCCGACGAAAATGATGTGTCACTAACTATTTAGTTTAATTAGTGAGATGTAATTTGTCTAAAATATTTTATGTATTTTGTAGTCAAGCAAATAATATCTCGTCACTAAAACTATTTTTACATACAATTTTTTTCATTGTCCCTAAAGGTAAAAATTAATGACAACTTTATATTTGAATAATTTTGTAGTTGAAACAATCATGTCGTCACTAAAAATAATTCTTTTACAGACAAAATAAAATTGTCGTTAAAATATATCATAAATAAGTAGGCAATTTTGGAACAAAAGATGTTTTTGTCACGGAATCTCATACTTTAATGACAAAAATGTTATCGTATTAAAAACACAATATATTGATCAGTATAAAACTTAAGGTTCTGAAGATAAAATATTTTGTCATTCATGTTATTTAAACTTGGTAGCAATACTATTTACGATTCATATTAAGTTAGGTCTCTGTAAATTTAAAAAATCATTAAGAAATTATTAAACAATACAAATATTAAACTTAATAGCATGGAGTAATTTTTTTAATAATGTGCATTATACATACAAATTAAAATTAACAACATACTAAAAGAAGCAAGATAATTATAAAGAATTACACTGTCATTTATTAATTAAGAACATCTAAAATGACATTTATATAGATAAGAATAAAAAATAATTTACACTGTCATATATTAATTAAAAACATATAAAATGACATTCAAGATATAATATCTCAACGTTCCCCTTATGGAAAACATATTAAGTAAAATTTCTCCAACTTGAAAGTCTAACTAAGATATACTAAATATTAACAAAACTGAGGCAGTAAAATAGAGGTTGCTTCTCAACTTGACGGTGCATAATCAACGTGATTTTTAAATTTTTTCATATAAAATAAATAAAAGACTTGATCTTATTATTCGAGTTTCTCTACATAGAATCAAACTGATAGAATAATAATATCGTATAATTTTAAAATAAAACAAATATTAAAAAATGGTTGTAAATCTACCATTTTATAAATTCAATTCTACTTTTTATAAATCCAATAAATAAAATTGTTGGAGTACCAAATTTGGAATCAAAATATGTGAGTAACGAACTTTTTATTTAATTATAATTTCAAGAAATTAATTTCTTTAAAATATAAGTCTCTTTCTACACCTAACAGGTAATAACAATATTCTTTTTGTAATAAATCTTAGCATTTTCAAGTTCTTAGTAGAAATAATATATTTCATTTCATCCTCCATTGAATAAAAATCATGACTTCTATCTTCTTTTTTCCTTAATTTTATTTTGAATCGTTAAGGTAATGTGCTTTTCTTAAGAGTAATATGAAGAAAAAGTAGCGGGAAAGAAAAACAACTGAAAATCGGGTTAAATACATAATTTCATTAAACATAAGTTCTATTAATACAAATTTAAAGTATTTGTATAAAAATTAGTCAGAGACCAAACCTGATAAACTTTTTAATACTTAAAGGACTAAAACTAGTAAGTATACAATTAAGGGACTTAAAAGACAAGTATATAATTAAGAGACGAAACTTGGTAACATTTTAAATAGGTAAACGACTAAATATGACAAATATATGGTTAATGAACTATTTTAGACGTTTTTTAAATAGTCCAGGGACCATTTACTCTAATTATGAACAATCCTAACCAATTTTTTTATGTATTTACCTATGAACTTTTTGTAGTAAATAGTTAAAGTATTCAACTACAAATTTTAAGTCGTCGTTATTTAACACCTTATATATTTTATAACAATCTTATGGTGTCACTAAATCCCCGGTTGATTAGAGATAATAAAATGATTGTCATCAATTGTTTATATTATTAGTGACGAAAATAAATGTCACATTTAAATCTAATTTTTTGTAACTAAAACTTATTATATTTAACTAAAAACGCTTATTTGTCACTATTATAACAACATAGTTTTTGAGACGAAATTATTTTGTGTCCAAAGATAAATTAATTTTAAGACAAAAAATAATTTTTCACGAATTAGATACATCATTAGTGATGAAATAATGTGTCACTGTTAAGTTTAGATTCATGACTAACAGTATTCAATAAATGACACCAATTTATTTTTTGGAGGGGAATTTTAGTGGACAAAATTCTGCTACGAACTTTTATGTTTCGTCACTAAAAGTATCTATCTCATATATTTAAGCATAAAAAGTAATTTGTGTTACTAAAAATGAACAATTAATGACAAATTTTATGTTGTAGTTAATAATTTCGTAACTATATATCATATTTGTTGTAGGAATATTGAATCCTTGGCGAAATCCACAACCAAAACTGTACGATCTTGACGGATCTTGACTTTTCTTCCCCTTTCTCCTCTTTTCTCCAAGCCCTAACGTGGTTTTCCAATTGTCTAAACTGATATAATTCTTTTTAGACCCCAATTAAACTCCCAAAAAATAAAATAATTGGGTAAGGAAAAAATCAAACTATCCTTCTAAAATCCGATTTTAACTTTTCATATCTATGCAACCCAACTTTAAATGAACATATCTCATTCATATGAACTCGGAATTGAGCAACCTCGGCGGCGTTGGAAAGATAAATCAAAGACCTTTCGTACATTATTTTGTAGCATACCTAATTTATCCTGACCTAGGAGTTATGCTCATTTGAAGTTGACTCAACTCTCAAACTAGCATAATTTAACCAATTTTTCAGATTTTTCTTTCTTTCAAAAAAAAAAGACTCTTTCTAGTTCCAGCTCTTTCTAGTTCTTTCAAATAGCGAAATGTTACAACTAAACCATGCATTACTAATCCTTGTGTTATTATTCTTTGTACCAAACGCCCCCTAAGTATCCAATGAAGAACCAACTACAAATCCAAAACTTAACCCAACACACCATTTTCTAAAATCAAGTCTTGAAATTAGCGTGGGTTTTGATTTTATCTTAAATTTTATGAATTAGGGTTATTCTGATCAGATTGGCGATTCATTTAGAAGCTCTCGTACTTGTGATAGTAAAATCTTGGGTTGTATTTTAGCTTTTCGCAATTTTTCCTTGTGAAAGACTTAGTGTTTGAGATATTCTACTTGTAGCTTATCATTTAATATTATTTATATAATTAAATTGATAAAACTAGTGCATTGACTTACTTAGATTGTGTTAGTTGATGGGTATTGAATTTAGCAAATAAAGTCTTATTTTCCAGCTCTTTTCTAGTTTTTAGGAGAGTAGTTCATCATGGATGTGCTTCCTATTTTGTAGGATTAATATAAGTTAGTTTATCCAATGTTATATTGCTTAATGTTATTATAAATCTTTAACCGGAGAGTACTAAAAAGAGTCGGAAAAAGAGTTCCTGTCAATTTGAGTGTATTTATTGACTCTTCAGCTCTCTTTTGTTTTCTGTATATACTTCATTCTTGTGCATCTGTTTACAATTCAGCCTCTCTTCATTCACCAAAGACATAATGTATAAAAATGTCTTTTAATTTGGTTTTAACTAATATTTATATTTTTTAATTTTTAGTATATACAAGTAGACACTTAAATCTGTGTAACTTGACATCCTTGTATAGGTCTTTTAATTCGGTTTTAACTAATATTTATATTTTTTAATTTTCAGTGTGTACAAGTAGACACTTAAATCTGTATAACTTGACATCCTTGTAAAGGTACGACACATGGACCTAACTCAACCCCAAAAGCTAGCTCATGAGGAGAGGTTTTTCCAAGTCCATATAAAAAAACCAGTTTTCCATCCCTCTATCAATGTGAGACTTGTTAACACTCCCCCTCATGCCCAGACCTCAATCGGAGTGTGAACACTTATATGTGGTCCAACATCGGTGAACAACAATTGGAATGTGCCTGACTCTGATACCATGTAAAGATATGACACATTAACTTAACTCAACACTTAAAGCTAGCTCATGAGTGGAGGTTTGTCCAAGTTCATATAAGAAGACCAATATCGCATCCCTCTACTGATGTGGGACTTCTTAACAATCCTACGTGGAGTCTTACGTATGTTATGCCACGTAGAATATATGTGTCTACTTGTTCAATTTTAAACAAATTAGAGTATTTATTTGTTCTCAATCAAAATTCGAGGAAATCAATTTCAGTTGGGTCAACTTAAAAAACAAGTTTATATATTATACCTTCCAGGGGCGGAGCCACCTTGTCCCCAGGGTGTCCAATTGGACACCTTCAGTCGAAAAATTATATATATATACACATAAAGTTTTGACTTATATTGATCTATATGTTATTTTGGACACTCTGAAATAAAAAAGTAACCCGTAGTGGAGATGACTAGAGCTGTCGCAACTCACTCGCTGCCCCAGTTTGATTCCTCGCAAGAGCGTTTTCCTTTTTCTGTAATTATTTTGGCGTCTTGAAGTTAGTAAGTAAATAAACATGTGTAAGTTTAACATAAATATTTATTAGCTTGGTAGTAAATAATTGTCAAGTGTGTTTTGAGTGATCAAAGTCGAATCTCACCTCTAGTAAAGATTTTTTTTCAATTAAAATTGAATTATTAGAATATCTATAAATCATGTTTTTTTAAAAAAAAAATTACAATTCAAAATTCAGAACCCTTCATAAAATTCCGTGCTATGCCACTGATACCTTCATCCTAATAATATTTCATTTACATCACTTTTGTCAATATTATTTCAGGGTGATATAAAAAATAGAAAGCTGAATAAAGAAACTACCAGAAGAAGTTGCTTGAAAATATGTTGGTAGCCTAATCATGATAAGAAGGTCATTAACTACCCCAAGTTGACAAAATTTTCATCCAATGATCCTAAGAAGATGTGACAAGTTGTTGGTGGCTGAAATATTTCAACAAAAACTGCAAGAGGTAACCAACAACCAATATCAACCATCTAATTAAATTATACAGATGAAAAAGTAACAAAAGGAAAAGGCAGTTGTACCATTTATTTATATATATATATATATATATATATATATATATATATATATATATATATAGGATCTTTCTCTTCTTTTTTTAATTCAAAAGAGCATGTAGAAGATCCTCCATCCTCCATTTTTGTAGTGATTTAGTATAATAATAATAATAATAATAATAATAATCAATTGAATTAAGTACCAGCAGCACTCATGTACCACAGCCTAGCAAAGCTGAAAAGTTCTAATGCTCTTTTTAGTTTATTAATTATCGTTTGTAATTTTGTTAGGCTTTCAAAAGTGGACTTCCAGGACTTGAGGAGCCAACAATAGATGCAAGAGTCATTTTCAAAGAATCTGCTTTTCCAAATTTTAATTTAGGGGGGGGGGGTAGTGAGTCAATAAAAAGCATATCCCACTTTGAAGCTCATCATTTGCCTTATTTAAGATCACAAATCAATTGCTAGTAGTTATAAAGATGAGATTAGTTTGATTTAATTCTACCCGAAAAACTTGTTCAAAAGGGGAGGATTGCTGAAACAAAAACTATCTAATTATACAAACACTCCTATCATAGATACTATTTTATTCTATAATTTGAAATAATTACAATTACAAGTCAGATACATGTATCTTTGATATACCATATATTTTGAAATATACATACATAGGAAGAAAGGGGCGAGCAAGAGAATCAATACATATATTTGGGTTACTAGATACATTCCGATATACAAATATATATAGATAGAAACAAACTAGAACAGGAGATTGGAGCGCGAGAGATTAGTGTATCCCATACATGCGAATCATGATTGAATACAATGTATCTGAAATAAATTGTACCTAATTTGACCGTCGTTTTCTAAGATTGATATATCTGAATGCTAAAATAGCACTCAGATACATATATTTGGTGAAGTAAATATGATATGGAACGTAATTTTGAACTCTAAAGTGAATACACATAATTAGGTCCCGGAAATAATGGAAGTTGTTTTGTTTTCTCTTATTCAAAACGATTTAATGAGGCCATTAACCAATTTTCCAATATATGTGAGAATTAACCCACTTTAACACCCCCTTTATGTCCAAAGCTTCAATTGAAGCATGAATTCGAAGATCAAACAGGGATAAACTTGGCTCTGGCGCAATACAAAAAATGTCCTTTCAGCATAACTTTATCCATAAAACTAACTGAATTAGAAAAATTCATATGAGTAGGTGATAATATGAAACTTTGACCCGTTTTAATATTGTAGTTGGTGGCCTCTATACATATCAATTTAACGCATAATAATTAAACATATCCTTCAATTTAACCTCATTTTACATTTACGCTCTTCAACTTTGAGCGTGCACAAATAGGCATTTAGATTTGTATAAAGTTGGACAAATAGACACACGTGTCCTACATGTCACAATACACATAGGACACCACGTAGGACATAAATTTCCATGTAAGATGCCATGTAGGACGTTTGTGTCTATTTGTTCAATTTTATACAAGTTCAAGTGTCTACTTGTGCGCACCCAAATTAGAGGGCATAAATATAAAATAAGACCAAATAAATATTTATATATTATGCCATTGAACAATTTTTCTTTCTCTCCCTAGCAATTACAAAATTAAATAATTTCGCAAAAGTATATTTTATAACATTACATTGTATCTATGTGGTCAAAGTTTTTACATTTTCAGTTGCATAGATGATTAATTTTTTTAGGCATAATATATATATTGGATCCTAAACTTGACTTCAGATTTTATCTTTGACCCCCAACTTTCATAATGCACAAACAAGCACTTTAACTATCCAACTTTTAAATAAATAAATAAACACATGAGTCCTACATGACAAAATACATGTAGGACACCACGTAGGACAAAAAATGACATTTAGGATGACATGTAGGACATGTGTGTCAATTTGTTCAACTTTATACAAGTTTAAGTGTCTACTTGTGCATACCCAAAGTAGAAGGGCATAAATGTAATTCGAAGCCAAGTTAAAGGGCATATTTATGTATTATGCCTTTTTTTTTATATTAGTGTTTGAAAAGTTTATATACAATTTTGAGTTAGACATAATACATAAATGTGCCCTTTAACTTGGCTTCGAATTACATTTATGCCCTTCAACTTTGGGTGTGTACAAGTAGACACTTAAACTTGTATAAAGTTGAACAAATAGACACACATGTCCTACATGTCATCCTACATGTCATTTTTTGTCCTACGTGGTGTCCTACGTGTATTGTGCCATGTAGGACTTAGGTGTTTATTTATTTAAAAGTTGGATAGTTAAAGTGTATGTTTGTGCATTATGAAAGTATGAGGTCAAAGTTAAAATTTGAAGTCAAGTTTTGGGTCTAATATATGTATTATGCCATTGAGTAAATATATTAAATTTTCCTTAATTTGACAGCAAAATTTATTTTAGCACTTTAATTGTATAAGTGTTGAAATACTCCCTTAATAACTTCAAAGTGATATAAATATGATTCTAAGTAGTGATATGACAAAGAGAGTGATATACTTTCCTAAAAGCTCGAAAGAGGAAAACAAAGTTGAATTATATCATACATAATACATAAACACGATTCTTAACCTTGCGTCAGTTTAAAACTATATATATGACCTTTAACTTTGGGTGTGCACTAGTAAGCACTTAAACTTATAACAAATTATATTGAACAAATAGACACATTCGCCGTACATGACACCCCACATGACAGTTTTGTGTCCTACGTTGCATCATACACATATAATTATGTCATGTAGGACACATGTGTCTACTTGTTTATTTTTACAAGTTTAAGAGCCTATTTGTGCACGATCAAAGTTGGAGGGTGAATTGTTCACTGAAACAAAGTTAAAAATCATGCTTAGGTATTATGTCTTTTTTTAATTGGGCAATGTATAACTGATATTTTTAATAGGTATAATACATAAATATGACCCTTAACTTGTTCAAGCGGACAACTATGCCCTCCAACTTTGAGTATGCACAAGTAGACACTTAAACTTGTCTAAAATAAAAACAAGTAGACACATTTGTCTTACATGACTTAATACACATAGGAAGACACGTAGGATACAAAATTGAAATATAAGTTGTCATGTAGGACGATTATGTCTATTTGTTCAATTTTATACAAGTTTAAGTATCTACTTGTGCACATTCGAAGTTAAAGGCTATAATTGTCGCTAACGTCAAATTAAGGGTCATGTTTAAGTATTATGACATCTTTAATAGTTTTTCTTTATGTATTAACTCTTTAATAAGTATGTAAAATTTTCAATTTAGAGGTAAATGAAGTTTGTGGATCTCCTTTTTAATTTTTATCCTCACCTCTCTCCACTATTTTTATTTCACTAGTCCTTTAACAATTCATAAAATTCAAAATCAATGTCCTTATATTGGTGTCGATTTCTCTCTCTCTCTCTCTCTCTCTCTCTCTCTCTCTCTCTATATATATATATATATATATATATATATATATATATATATATATATATATATATATATATATATATATATATATATATATAATATACATATACATATATAGGCTTAAGTCATGTGTGGCCCCTTAAAGTTGTTCGTATAATTCATTTAGACACTTTAACAAACATTGTTTCCTATTAGACACTCTAACCTTAACAAATAAATACCTATTGAACATTTTTCTGACACTCAATCAAAAGAGAAAGTGTGTGTAATACACACGCATATGATGTGGCAAAATAGCAAATCAAATAAAAACATGTGGCATTTTAATTTAAAATAATTATCAATATAAATTTTAAATATTAATAAGTCAAAATCTTTAAGAAAAGACTTTATATTTTTCTAAAAAAAAAAGAAAAAAAAAGAAAGAAATTATACACCCCCCCCTTCACCCACCCCATACAAGTCTTTCCCTTTCTTTTCTTTCTATAACAGCTCCACCTTCCACCATTGTTAATTCTCCATTTAGAAAAAATAGATATTTAACATATATTAGCCATTAGGTATAAATTGATCATTTTAATTTCTTTTATGTCTTCTTTCTTATTTTCATTTGAATTGATGGTGTTTTCTTAAAAGATTTTCATTCTTCCTTTGTTTTTTTTTGATTTCAAATTTGTTTTTTTTTTGTTTTTATGTTTCTACTTAGATTTGGGAGGAAGAAGGGGTGTAGATCAAGGTGGTTTGTGGCGGGAGAGGTAAAGAGGGAGAGAGAAGATATTTTATTAATGATCTTCATTTTTCCGGCAAAGAAGCTGTAGATGATTTCCATTTTTTTCGATAAATAAGGCATCTTCATTTTTTTGATAGAAGATTATGAATGGCGATCTCCATACGGAAGTTGACAATTATTAGAATATTAAAAAAAACATGAAATTTGTAAAAGTAAATATAAAATAAAAAATGACCATTGATCTGTAAAGCAAAGTTGTTTCAGATGGTGAAAGAGAAGAAGATAAAAAAAAATTGTTAATGTTAAAAAAATAATGAGAAAATTAAAAGGAAAGATTGAAAAGGAAAAGGAAAAATATTAAAATATTAACTTAATGCGTTCACCAAGATGTGAATTACACTTTCTGCGCCACCTCAGCAAAAGTGTCTAAATGAATCAAATTCGAGTGAGTAGAGGTGTTTAATCGGTACTAGTCCTAGTTGAGGTATCTAAGTGAATTATGTGGACAACTTTAAGGGGTTGTAGATGACTTAGGCCTATATATATATATATATATATATATATATATATATATATATATATATATATATATATATATATATATATATATATATATATATATATATATATGTATATATATATGTATGTATGTATATATATGTATATATCTATATATGTATGTATGTATGTATATATGTATGTATGTATGTATGCATGTATGTATGTATGTATATTTATTTGAAAACGACGAATGATAAAATGCATCACTAATTCCATTGCAATTTTTTTAAAGTGATATATTCTAAGGCACACATTTTTCAACCTTTTAGTCTCTCTCTAGAAACTCACGCTCACAAGCACTGAGACTCCAATTAAGGCTCTCAAGCTCTAAAGCTTCCATCTCATCCCAAGTCTCCACCTCAAAGCTCTGAACCAAACATTTTAAAGTCTCCATCTCGAAGGGTAAGATCTCAAACACTCATCTCCATTTAGATTTCATTTAGCTCAACCCAACCTAAATAGGAACCCCAACTAGGAATTTAGGTCTGCAAAATTGAAACCACAACTAGAAATTTCGGTCAGATTTTTGCATTCGGATATCAAATTAACTAGACATACCATTATTTTCCAGTTTCAACTCGAAACACCATTAACCCTAACTATGAATCTCTTCACTCGACATACCACCAATAATAAAGATTTTAGTGATTTAGTTGTTTTGAAAATATGAAATTTTGACTTTGAACTCTTTCCGTTTCATTTAGCTTGAAGTATGATCGGCAATTTCTAAAAAATAGGGGTTCTAGAAATTTAAATTTCTGTAAATAGAAGTTTTTTAAGAAGTAAAGTTTTTTGAAAATAGGTGATAGGGTTCAAGCTAGCACTTCGAATTATTATCAAGAGTTTTAAAACATTGGTATGCTTAATTTCATACAATGAAACAGATCAAAAGAGAAGAATGAAACTGTCATTATTGATCATACATCAATAATTTCATAACACTATTAAGCATACTAATGTTCCAAAAACTCTTGAGAATAACTCCAAATATTTGCTTAAACCCCTAACACATATTTTCAGAAAACTTTACTTCTAAAAGAACCTCTATTTTTCGAACATTCAAATTTCTAGAACCCCTATATTTGACAAAAATCAATCTTACTTCAAGCTAAATGAAATGGAAAGAGTTCAAAGTTAAAATATCATATCTTCATAACACCCAAATTACCATAATATCTATTTACAGCGGTGTGTCGAGTGCAACCATTACTAGTTAGGTTTCATATTTTGCAACTGGAAAATAATGGTGTGTCGAGCTAAAATTGGAAAACAATGGTATGTCGAGTTAATTTGATATCCAAATGTAGGAATCTGATCGAAATCACTAGTTGGGGTCCTTATTTTGCAAAATGAAATTCCTAGTCGGGATTCCTACTTAGTTTGGTTCGAGCTAACTGAAATTGAAATGGATATGCGGGTTTGATCACTTACCTTTTGAGATGGAGACTTCAAAATGCTTTGCTTCAGAGCTTCGAGATAGAAACTTGGGAAGATATGGAAGCTTCAGAGTTTGAGAGCCTTCATTGGAGTTTCAGAGTTTCACAGCATGAGTTTCTAGAGAGGGACTTGAAAGTTTAAAATTTTGTGCCATAGAATATATCACTTTAAAACAAATTTCGACGAAACTAGTGAAGGATTCTAACATCCGTCGGTTTCAAATAAATGAATATATATATATATATATATATATATATATATATATATATATATAAAATTATACTGACGAATATTTTCATCACTATATAATATAAATTTTATAAAAATATATTTAATAGTTTAGCAACCTTTATTCAATCACTAATTCTGTTGCCCAATATTAATTAAAATTTTCACCCCTACTTTGTTACTAAATCCGTAGAAAAAATAAAGTGGCAAAATTTTGCGCTAATATTTAGTGACGAATTAAATATTCTGTTGTGCATCTGTTGCTATATTATGAATTGAAAAATCATTTGATAATTTTGCAACAAAATGGTCATTTCGTTGCAAATCCATCGTTATATAGTGACAAAATATAGTTCGTAGCTAAATGTTATTTTTTTAGTAGTTAATCTATTGTACCTTTTGGTGATTTGACCCATCTTGAGTTGAGATTCATGATAGGGATTGACTTTGATCAACATTTTGAGTTTTGAGTGTTAGATGGAAGTTCCGATTCCATTGTCTCCAAAAGGTCGAGTTTACGTTATTAGTTGGTTGGTGAGGTTTCTGAGGCCTTAAGATGAGTTTTAGGAATTTAGGGTGAGAAGTTGTGTTTTAAGCCTTAAATGTGGTTTGAGAGGTTAGTCCCATCATTTGACCACTTTTCAAAAATTCAATACTCCATCGAGTGTGGATGCCAAATTTAATGGGGTAGAATGTCCAGATTATTTTAATTGGATTTTGAACAATTTTCAAGGGTCTGATAGGAGATAGGCTTACAGTTTTTTTCTGTTTTTTAAAGTTTGGTGCAAGGGGACCACGTTTTTGGAAGGTGGGCGACTAGGCACCGCAATTGCGGAGGGTTGAGGGCACGCTCATGGGTAAACTGTAATCCGCGATCATGACACTATTCACGTGTTTGTGAACCTTTGGTAGCCTAATGGGTCGCATTCACGACACATGTTCCTTGTTTGTGGACCCTAATTTTTTAGACCTAGCAATGTACTCTAGATTTCTTCCATTTTTCTTATTCCACCATTTTCACTCTATTGGAGCTTTGGAGAAGTGATCTTGTGAGTTGTAACACCCCGAAAATTTTTAAGCCTAGAATCGAACCATTCTTCGTTATGAATAAAATTTTTCCGAGTGATTTTAAATTTTTTTAGGTCTTAAGGTCACTAGATGTAACACCTCTAGCTTCAAAAAGAACTAAAGAGAAATTCGTTCAAGTCATCTGTCAGTTTTCTTAAGTTTTGGATCAAATTCAAATGACCACATATTTTAGTACATAAAAAGTTAGGTAGTGCCATGACCTATCAAATTGAATCACTTAGAGTCCTCTTTCCAACGCCACCATGTTTTCATCAATAAGAGGCCTGAGTAATAAGTTCTGACTGATTTACTAGAGAGGCTCGAACCTGGCAACAGGTCTATGATGGCTCCGAATTACGAAGTGAATATGAACCTCACTATCCACTGGAAAAATATTTAGACTTCAACCTCATTTTATTTATTTCTTTAAGAGTATATTAGTCCTAAAAACCCTTAGGAGGTAATCTAAATTACCCTAAATGTTAAGAAAAATAGTTTTGACAATCAAACCCTCTCATTCCATCCTAAATTTCTACGCTCAAGAAATTCAAGAAATGCTAAATATAGGGTTCATCTTTCAAGATTTTCCTTCGAGTTTCTTCAAGAATATTTCTCTTCCATGTATGTAAGCTTTCATAGTGTTGGGTTTGTTCTTGATGATTTTCTTGGGGTTTTAGCTTCATTCTTTAATAACAGAGTCTTGTTGAGTTCTTGAGGTGAGGGATCTTGCGAATAAGTGTTATTGTCAATGAAATTTGTGTGGATTTACTTGAAAACGTTATGGGTTTATGAAATTAGTTAAATTGGGCAATGTAATTGCAATAGGTATGAATTGAATCGAGTTTGGGGGAGGAGGAAAAGATCAGACAAATATTTGCACCCAAGTCCGCGTCGAGGAGGCGCTTAAGATTTTCAATATGTTTTCAATCACCCACTCTCCGCGTTGCAGAGAGGATAAGGAGTCTTCTATTTCAAAAAAAAATTTGCGACCAAAAATAAGATCCTTCTCCGCGTCGCATCAATGCTATCCAATTTGTGTCATCGCTCTTTTGTTGTTTATAACTATCTAAGCTTTCATTAATCATTGAGAGATACTATATATATCCAAATCATAGATCTTAAATTCAGATTTCAAATTAATGTAAAGTTAATAAAGAGGTCCTTTTGAGTCATTTTGAGAAGTCTTTTGTAATCAACCATGGTTTTGATCTAAGTTTAGAATTAGAAGAGTTGTATTCATGAGTCTCTATATTGTTATTGAGATCCTTGAGTGAAGTTGTTCATGTCCATAATTCTATATGAACTCTACGAAATGAGTATTCGTGAGAGGTGTAGTATCGTTAAGTTCTAAGTTCCGAGTTCTTGAGTCCTTGAGTTCTTAGTAGTAAGCTTTCATATTGCTATTAAGATCCTTGAGTTGAGTCGTTTATATCCATAATTCCGCATGAACCCTATGTATTGAGTTATAAATTTTGAGAAGCTTTTTAAAGCCAATATTTCAGTTTTAACTGAGTTTTGAGGAAGCAAAGAGGAGTGTGAGAAAGAGTACAAGGGAACTATGTATTTCTCAATTGTTTTATTTTTCATGAAGAAAGAGAACATTATTTTGAGAAAAGAGAAACTTTGATTTCTAAATGAGTTATGAGTTCAAAGACATTTCAAGAGCGGTTACCTCTTTTAAGAGGATGGTTTGAGCAATTATCTCAACTAGAGGAAGAATTTTTTTTTAAAAATATATAAGCATGAGTTATATATTATTGGAAGTTGTGTTGAGCACTGATATGAGGATAGACTATGCATACCAACATGGGTACACGATCATACTTTTAAGATGAATCCTAAGTGCCTTTGGACAGAGCTTAGTGGATCCACTTAATTGAGGTGTTTTATACCGCAACAAGGTATAGGACATTTCAGCTGGAAGCATGGGCGAGACAATGTATAATCATATTGCTCATAGTGATGGTTGTCGTTTTGAGAAGCTAGCAAAGAAGAGTAATGAGTTTATTATTTTATTTTTATACATTTTGAGTTCTTGTCTACTGTTTACAAAGTTGTATATATTGCATCTTATTATCATTGCTTTCATGTTGAGTTAAGTATTCTTGAGTTGAGTTGAGTGTTTTTGTGTCATATTGAGTTGAGACAAGGTGAGTATGTGTTTCTTTTATCAATCAAGCTTATAATTATGTTTAGAGTTCCCTTACATTCTTGTATAATTAGTGTACTAACAACATTTGATCTGCATCATTTTATGATGTAGATACAAGTGTTCAGGATCATCAACAAACGTTTCGTTGAGTTCATGTGACATTTTTGACAGATTTGGTGAGCCGTCTTATATTTCTGAGGACTTCACCTTACCTTGCAGTTAGTAGCTTTGACATGTCGTGGGTCTTGATATCTTTCTCTAATAGAAGAGGCTTCATTGACAGAGATAGTTTATTTTTTTAGTATTTACTTTCTTTTAAGTTGTTTTACAAACTATGAGGATATATAATGAGTATTGTTCAGACTTTTAAAAGTTGAGAATTTGATATTAATGAATTTAATTCGGTTTTAAGTTTATGTATGCTTGAGTAAGTGTTTCACTTGTAATCAACCAGGATGAGGGTTCGCTTGGGACCAACAATGGTTTTCGAGTGCCGACCATGTCCAGATGTAGACTCGGATCGTGATAGGAGCTATGGTTGAGTAACCTCGTGTGAGTAAGTTTCCCTTTCCTTATCGATTTCTTCAGGTTTTTATTTTCCAAAAATAATTTAAAATCATGACATTAGTGTGGTTTTGGGTTTTTTCTCCCACCATTAGAAAATTAGTAAATTCTTGATTTGGAGATCGATTCTTGCTTATTTTAATGAGTTTTTAAAAAATGTAGTCCTTTTGACTTGTAGAATTTGTTTTTCAACTAAAATATGATTATATCCTTTCAACTTTCAAAGTGATTTCTAGACTATTTTACTCTAGATTTCAAATCCTATTAATATGGGTATCATTGAAATATTTTCGACAAACTCTTTTCATTATTGATAGTTCAGAATTATTTCAGTGATTCTGTGGTTGAGAAAATGCTCTAATAGATTTTTTCAAGTGAAGTTTCGATCTTGAGGTAGGTCTGGATATCTCTATTATAGACCGAGATGAGTAATTAACCATTTTTAAAAATATAACTAAAAAATGAGTAGTAGTATGAGTCTTAGAAGTTGGTTACTGCTGACCCTCCTTGCTTAGTTCGTGAGATGCTTATTTGTGATGTGTAGCATGTGTGGAGGTTTGTGTGATACCTTTAATTGTTGTTGAAAATCTTTAATATTTGAGTAATTGCCTGAGTGAGAGGTTGTGTGACCTATATTTATTTTTGACATTGAAATGCCCAAGCTAGGGGCTTGACTTGATTTTTTAACACCTTAAAATGCGAGAAGTGCTTTCTAAGTGTTAAAGATTGGTTTCAAATGGTTTGCTCCACTATCCCTATTATTTGAAGACGTGTTTCATGACTTGCTTAGTTTGAAATTTTATACTATTTGAAATTTTTTATAACTAATTATGCATGTATTGTATGTGCTATGATACATTCGTATACATGCAACATATCATTGTTCATAGTGTGAGAAAGTGGAGAAGTTCCAGTTTTTTAGAAAGAAAATGTAACACCTTACTATATTCTTGACCACAAGGTAGGTGACAAGGTGATGAGAATATGGTATTGGTATATAAACTGCTAGTCCCTCATGGGTCCTTGTCTAGAAGCTAAATGTGACGTGCCATCCATTCTGGCAGAACGCCACCCAACCAGGCTGCCAGCAGCAGGCGCAAGGGGGCAGACCACCCAAGCCGGCCAGCAGGCCAAGGGGCAGGCAGCAGTTGAAGAGGCAGCAGTTACAACAGTTTCAGCTGTTACGGCAGTTACAGCCATTACAGCTGTTACAACAGGTAGTGGGACGGCAGTTTCAAGCTTGGAGAGGCTTGAGCAAAACGTGGGGCAGACTAGGAGCATCTAGGAGTCCTTTTTGGAAGACTTAGAAGCATGTCTTGTAGGCATGGCCTTAGGAACTTGTATAGTGTAGCATTTATTTACTCTTTAGGCATTAGAGTAGTATAAATAGTAGTTCATTTTACTTGTAAAGCATCCAATAATTTTCAAGTAATAGAAGTTCCTTCTTCAAAAGTTCTGTCTTACTTCTTATTTTCTTAGCGATCCGAGTGTGAGGCTTACTTGAGTTTGCAAGAACGTGCAAGAATCGTGAGTAAACTGTCAAGTGCCGCACAGAGTATTGTCCGAATCAAAAAGTCCGTGACAATTGGTATCAGAGCAAGGTTCATCGTAAGAGAATGACGAACGAAGGAGACGGAAGCGGCGCTAGCAACACCCCCAATGTTCAGGTAGGAAAGAAGAACAAGAAAGGGAAGAAGCAGCAGAAGGGTAATGAACCCAATCTGCCCATTTCGCCCGTTCTTCCACCAACTGATCCACCACCAACTGATCTTCCACCAGGCGGTCTTCCACCCGGCGGTCTTCCCCCAAGCGATCTACCATCAAATGTTCCTCCACCAAGCGCTGGACAAACATCTTTCCAGCATAATATTGATGGAAGTGACGACGACGACAGCGAAGATGCCATAGACGTCACTGTTGGACATGAATGGATTGCAAGCGTCGAGAGGGCAAGACTAGCCGTGGAAATTTTAGGCCAGCGCTTGAATGGGTTGGACAGTGATGTCAAAGACCTTGAAGATCATTCCTTGAGGAAGTTGATACCATCCGGAAGGAGTTGGAGGTACGCAAGCGGACTGAATTAGGGATGAAGGAATCCATTAATTCCTTGGAGTTTAGGTTGTTGGACGCCCATACGACGATCCAGACGCTAAAGAACAAGGTAGAGGCTCTCGAAGAAGAGAGGGAGGTTGTTGCATCAACATCACTTGGCCAGGAAAGGGAGTCCAGAGTCGAGGTTCCCAAGCCACCAACATTCAAGGGTGTCCGCGACGCCCTAGAGGTAGGAAATTTCCTATGGCACTTGGAAAATTATTTCAAATGTAATAGGGTCAGGAGCGATGCAAGCAAGATCAACACTGCCGTGTTGTATCTTTCCGACGTAGCCATGTTATGGTGGAAACGCAAACATGCCGAGATTGAGAGGGGCACACGCACCATCAACACATGGGAACAATTTCTTGAGGAATTCAAGAAAGCTTTCTTCCCCAACAATGCTGTTTATGAGATGAAGCGCAAACTCCGGGAGTTGAAGCAGACGGGAAGCATTCGGGCATATGTGAAGGAGTTCACAATTTTGACCCTCCAAATTCCCCAACTCACGGAAGATGACATGCTGTTTACCTTCATGGACGGGCTGCAGAATTGGGCGAGGACCGAGTTAGAGCGGCGTCAAGTAAGAACCATTGATGAAGCCATCACTCAAGCCGAGACCTTGACAGATTTCAAACATGATCGTTTGGACAAGGCGAAGGGCAAGGAGGCGAGGGGCAGTCAAGCTAAAGGAGGGGGAGATCGTGGCCGAGGCAGAGAACAGTTGGCACAACCTAAGCAGCATGACACGCCTAAGCCGGATGGCAGACGGTTTGAACGCCAGAAATACTCGGAGAAGCGGACGCAGTCCAGCAAAGAAGACGGGTGCTATATATGCGGCGGACCACACAGTTATGCTAGGTGCCCAGAGATGAAGAGCCTTAGTGCCATCGTCCGTGAGCGGAAGGAAAAGGAGGCACAAGAGAAGGCGAAACCGGCAGACACCACTCAGTTGGGCATGGTTGGAATATGTGGAGCCATATCCAAACAGGCCGACAAGCCAGGGGATTTCAGTACGCAGTACGTGGACATCTCCATCAACGGGCAACAGGTTCGGTCCATGGTGGATTCCGGGGCTGAAGCCAACATCATGACCAAAGCGGCGGCAGAAAAATTGGGACTGAAAATTGTTCCAAGCAACAATCGCCTCAAGACGGTCAATGCCCCACCAACTCCCGTATGTGGAATTGCTCATGGGGTCAGCATCACTTTAGGACGGTGGAAAGGTAAGACGAATTTTACCGTAGCTCCTTTGGACATATCCGATGTTATTCTTGGGCAGGAATTCTTTCAGCGTTGCCACACAATGATTGATCCCTACCTTCAACAACTCATGATTATGGAGGGGGAAGGATCTTGTATGGTACCTCTTGTTAAGGTGCCAAAGAAAGACGGATATGCCCACTTGTCGGCCATGCAGATTGTGAAGGGCCTGAAGAAAGGAGCACCAACCTTCTTAGCCACCATTGCAAGTTCGGGTGAAGACCATGGTGCTATGGAGCCATTGCCACCTATCATAGAAATTGTTTTGCAGGAAAACAGTGATGTGATGCCAGAGGAGCTGCCGAAAACTCTACCTCCAAGGCGTGAGGTAGACCACATGATCGAGTTGGAGGCAGAAGCCAAGCCACCTGCGCTTGCACCTTACCGCATGGCTCCGCCTGAGTTGGAGGAACTGAGGAAGCAGTTGAAAGAGCTCCTCGAAGCAGGTCACATTCGTCCATCCAAGGCACCCTATGGAGCGCCGGTGCTGTTTCAGAAAAAGAAAGATTGGTCGATGCGTCTATGCATTGACTATAGGGCGCTCAACAAGATCACAATTCGGAACAAGTATCCAATCCCGCTGATCGCAAATTTGTTTGATCGTCTTGGAGAGGCCAAGTACTTCACCAAGATGGATCTCCGGAAAGGCTACTATCAAGTGCGCATTGCAGAGGGGGATGAGCCAAAGACAGCATGCGTGACCAGGTATGGAGCATTCGAATGGTTGGTGATGCCCTTCGGCTTAACCAACGCACCTGCCACATTTTGCACGCTGATGAACGAGATTTTACATCCCTACTTGGACCAGTTCGTAGTAGTGTACTTAGATGACATAGTCGTCTATAGTAGCACTTTGCAGGAACATGTGGAACACTTGAAGAAAGTCTTCAAAGTCTTGCGGCAGAATCAACTTTATGTCAAACGGGAGAAGTGCAAGTTCGCCCAACCAAAGATACACTTCTTGGGCCATGTGATCAGCCAAGGTGAACTTCGTATGGACGAGGCAAAGGTAAAGGCGATCCAAGATTGGGAAGCGCCTACGAAAGTGACCGAGCTACGTTATTTCTTGGACTTGCTAATTATTATCGCAGGTTCATTAGCGGGTACTCCGCTATTGCTGCCCCACTGACCGAGCTGCTGAAGAAGAACAGGCCTTGGCTGTGGAGCGAGGAGTGCCAGGGAGCATTTGAAGATCTTAAGGCTGCGGTTATTGAAGAACCAGTCGTGATGCTGCCCGATTTTACAAAGACCTTCGAGATCCATACGGATGCTTCTGATTTTGCCATTGGGGGAGTCTTGATGCAGGAGAAACACCCCATAGCATTTGAAAGCTGGAAGTTAAATGAAGCTGAACGACGGTACACTGTGCAGGAGAAAGAGATGACGACCATTGTGCATTGTCTACGCACATGGAGACACTATTTACTAGGCTCCAAATTTGTAGTTAAAACTGACAACGTTGCCACTAGCTATTTTCAGTCGCAGAAGAAGATCTCACCAAAGCAAGCTCGTTGGCAGGATTTCTTAGCAGAATTTGACTACAACTTGGAGTACAAACCAGGAAAGGGCAATGTGGTAGCCGATGCATTGACCAGAAAGACTGATCTAGTAGCCATCTCCTTAGTCTGTAGTGAATTCCAAGGCGCAATCAAAGATGGTATGCAACGTGATCTGGAGGGCAAGAAGATAATGCAACTGGCTGCCCAAGGCAAAACCAAGCAGTTTTGGGTAGAAGACGGAATCTTGCTTACCACTGGCCGAAGAGTTTATGTACCAAAGTTCGGATTCATCAGGCGGCGTATTATCAAAGAGAGCCACGATACTCCAAGGGCTGGGCATCCGGGACAGAAGAGAACGAGGGCATTAGTTGAGGCCTACTATTTCTGGCCACGAATACGGGAAGAAATTGAGCAGTACGTGCAGACTTGTCTTGTGTGCCAGCAAGACAAGGTAGAGCAAAGGCAACCAGGAGGGCTGTTGGAGCCACTACCCGTAGCTGATCGTCCGTGGGAGAGCATATCTATGGACTTCATCACTTCTTTATCGAAGTCAAACGGGTTTGGAACTATTATGGTCGTAGTGGATAGATTTTCCAAATATGCTACATTCATGCCTGCCACAGCCGGTTGTACTGCTAAGGAAGCTGCACAATTGTTCTTTAAAAATGTTGTGAAGTATTGGGGGCTGCCGAGGTTCATCATCAGCGATCGGGATCCTCGTTTCACTGGGAACTTTTGGAGTGAACTATTTGAAATTCTTGGTTCAAAACTTCACTTTTCCACCAGTTTCCACCCCCAAACTGATGGCCAAACTGAACGTGTCAACGCCTTGTTGGAATGCTATCTGAGGCACTATGTCAGTGCACATCAGAAAGATTGGGCTAAGCTCCTAGACATGGCGCAATTTTCTTACAATTTGCAGAGGAGTGAATCTACAGGGCGCACACCATTCGAGTTAGCAACAGGCCAGCAACCCCAAACTCCGCACTCACTGCCAACCTTATTTGAGGGCAAGAGTTTGGGCGCATACAATCTTGCCAAGGGTTGGGAAGAGCAACTCGACCTTGCCAAATCTTATTTGGATAAGGCGGCAAGAAGGATGAAGAAGTTCGCCGACCGCAAGCGTCGTCCCACCAACTACAAAGAAGGTGATATGGTTTTGGTAAAGTTTAATCCGAGGCAGTTTAAGGCACTTCGAGGCATGCATCACAACTTGGTGCGGAAATATGAGGGTCCGTTCAAAATTGTTGCCAAGGTGGGTAAGATTTCATACAAGTTGGAGTTGCCTCCACACTTAAGGATCCACCCGGTCTTTCATGCAAGCGTTCTTAAGCCTTATCATGAGGACAAGGACGATCCCAGCCGGAAAAAATCACAACGGGCCCCTATCACCGTTACTGCCTCGCATGATCGATAGATTGAAGCTATAATAGATTACCAAGCCAAGCGGAAACGAGGACAACAGGCCAGTGCCATGTTTCTCGTACATTGGAAGGGACAGACTCTTGAAGAAGCCACTTGGGAGAAGTACGAAGACTTGTGGCAGTTCAAAGACAAAATTCAGGAGTTCTTGCAGCAATGCGTCGCGGTCGTCGCATCATGGGTTGGGGGAGATTGTGACGTGCCATCCATTCTGGCAGAACGCCACCCAACCAGGCTGCCAGCAGCAGGCGCAAGGGGGCAGACCACCCAAGTCGGCCAGCAGGCCAAGGGGCAGGCAGCAGTTGAAGAGGCAGCAGTTACAACAGTTTCAGCTGTTACGGCAGTTACAGCCGTTACAGCTGTTACAGCAGGTAGTGGGACGGCAGTTTCAAGCTTGGAGAGGCTTGAGCAAAACGTGGGGCAGACTAGGAGCATCTAGGAGTCCTTTTTGGAAGACTTAGAAGCATGTCTTGTAGGCATGGCCTTAGGAACTTGTATAGTGTAGCATTTATTTACTCTTTAGGCATTAGAGTAGTATAAATAGTAGTTCATTTTACTTGTAAAGCATATAATAATTTTCAAGTAATAGAAGTTCCTTCTTCCAAAGTTCTGTCTTACTTCTTATTTTCTTAGCGATCCGAGTGTGAGTCTTACTTGAGTTTGCAAGAACGTGCAAGAATCGTGAGTAAACCGTCAAGTGCCGCACGGAGTATTGTCCGAATCAAAAAGTCCGTGACGTAAAGCTCAATAAAGTGTATAGGAAAGATAGTGCGATGATCTTGATTTCACCATATTGTTCCATCATTTCATCATTTTTCATCATTCATTGCATCACATTGTCAAGTTCTGTTGTATTGTGTAACTTACTTATTTGTTGATTTGATAATTATTTATTTCCTTTTGTATTTACTTTTTATTCGCGCCATTATTATCGAAATTTGCGATAATGATGCCAAATTTGTGTGCATGTGGAAGCATTTCATAATTTATTTCTTAAGACTGTTTAGTTGCTTATACTCAGTTGGTCTCACCTAATAAGTATATGTTAATTATAATCACCCCCTACTTCTGGTATTCCTTGGATGAAGATCTTAGTTAGGTTGATCCTTGTAGCGGTTGATTGGATCCGACAGTTTCTTATCTTTCGAAGTTGTGGTGGGATCCTACTTTCTAGATCATCGTTGGTTTTCATCAAAACCACTTAATGTCTTTCACTTTCTTTCCAAAAATTTGAGATGTATTTCAGATTCTAGAAATGTATTAGATACTCTTTATACTTATGCTACCAGATTTAGGAAATTTCTTTGTTGTTTCTTATTGGTTTTTGCCTGATTTCTCTTTCTAATTCTCGTAACTTATTATTTCTTTCAGATTACACACCATTTTGAGGTCCTCGGGGTGTGTCATCATGACCTCGACTTTTGAGTCGTGACAAAAAATTCGTAGGGAGGGTTCGAAAAAGACGATGTATGGGTTGAAGTGAATTTTCTTCTGTAAAGTTATTTTTAAAAAGAATGTTGAACAGTGAAGAAAAGAAGGAAAAAAATAGTGAAGGTTGAAATGGTGAAGAACAAGGAAGAAGAAAGAGAAGGGAGGGGGTGTTTTTTTTTTAAAAAAAATTAATTAATTGATGTAATTAATTTTATAAGGTTTTCAGAAAAAAGGTGAATAAGTAAAATAATAATAATAATAATTTAATAACGTAGTGCCTACATAATCATGATATAGTGTGTACATGACTATGATGTGATGGGTAAGAGTAGTGCTATAGTTTCAAAGTGATAGTTAAATCACTTCAAAATTGTTAGGGGGTATTTAAATTTTCGTATAGTTAAAATATTAAAGAAAATTTTGTTTCCATGTTCATAGGTGATTGATGTATTTTCTCAATATTGTATACTTGATATGTTATATTATTACAAAACTCTATATATCTTTTTACATTAATCTTCTTCCTAGAGTTCAATCATCAAATTCATCTAACACACTTTAACTACACCAAATCATCCTATATATTAGATCTAGACTCCTCGCTACATATCCAACTATACGCACTCAAAACGGGGCTTATTTCCAAATACCCGAGTTTCAAACAATTTTTGAGCTTTAACAATGGTTATCTATGAAGTTTCATTTGTACATTCATGTTCTCGGCTTCGAATTGATGAATAACTACATTTTTAAATGTCAAACACCATTCTCCAACATATTTTATTTAACAAATTTGAAATCTTTAATTAAGGAACGTGAATTTGTATGCTAACAAGCAATCCATCAATGTTGTCCCAATCTTTTATTTATAGGTTAAATATAAGGCACATGAATTCGTAGCCTTTTCATAATATTATTTGATGACAAATCATACAACAAAAATTATAAATGGTTATACATATATCACTTGAAATGATTGAACTTCATTTCAACTACCAGTAGCCAACAGCCATCCAATAGTAAATGAATTGCTTTCATTAGTGGTAGGTGCACTTTAGATCAGAAAATCATATATATTCAAAGCACTTTTTGTCTATAATTAGTTATTGGTAAATTTCTCTTGTAGATCTTGTAAGCTGGATGATATATACAATACTATTGCTAATAGAACTCATGTTTTTCCGGTAATTCCTGTAACGAATTACTGAAAAATTTATGTTATAACATATTATCTTCTCATTTATTTTCCTTTGAATTAATTAAAAAATGCATGATGAGAAATAAATTCTCACTAAAATAGTGAGCAAACTTCCTAATTTTTTGTGCGAAAAGATTACAATTTTCAATTTTCTCATCAATTTAATTAAGATATTTATTAAAATAACCATTGAATATTTTTTAAAGGAAAATAGTAGTAATTGTTTTAGTAGTGATACCTCTAACAGTTAATCTTTAGTTACTTGAAATATAATTCGGTCGTTGTATATAGAAAATATGTTATATTTGACTATTTATCGATCTATATTATCGTCAAATATAAAATAATATAACAATTTAATAACTCACATGATTAAATACGTAATAAAAAGAGTAATAATTACGATACATTTATGAATATTCATACAAAAATAATTTAAATACATAATTTAGTTAATTAATTTTTAATATATTTAATTGAATACCATAAATATTTAAATTTATCAATAATTAAGGGACAAAAAATACTATTAACTCAAAGAGAAGCAAAATCAAAACTGACATTAGTATCCGGCAGAAAAAAAGGGAAATAAAAAAAATTAAAGCACCATTGAGGGAAAATATCTTAGATTTGATTTCCTCTATCATTAATTTGAATTTGTGTCCACTTAGTAAAATACAAAATACTTCCTGGTATTAAGATTTATGAATTATGGAGCATGAAAAGCATGCTATAAATATATGTCAAATATCAACAAGATTTTTATCCGTGTAGGGAAAATTGCATAAAATAGAAAATTACTAGTTCAAATTAAACATCATAATCACACTTTGATTTAATTATAATCCATAGCAAATTGTTGTCATTCGCCTTTTTCCTTGAATTTCTCGCTCGCCACTCTCGTTTCTTGCTGGGCTGTCTCTCCCTCGCCTCTTTCCTTGAATTTCTCACTCGCCACTCTCGTTTCTCGCTGGGCTGTCTCTCCCTCGCCTTTCTCACTTTTTAAAAACACAAATATATAAAATGTGTTTGTGTTTGTACAAAGCGAGAGAAAATTATATATAGATATATTTTTTCGTTCGTCTCTCTCCTCAGAGAATCTCAGTTGCCACTCTCACTCGCCTTTCTCACTTTATACAAACACAAATATATAAATTGTGTTTGTGTTTATATTAAACTGAGAGAAAATTGTATATACAAATATAAATACATATATTTTTATCCTATATACTTATGATTATATATATATATACAAAATTTTCCCTGTCCAATTTTCTTTTGTCTTTTTCTCTTTCCCGCTTTATAAATACACAAATTATACCATTAATTCTTTTGTATATGTATACAGAAACAGATTATACAATTTCTTCTTTTATAAATGTATACCAAAATATAAATATTAATAGTCATAGCAAACCTAAAGTTTGTTATGAAGCGCAATTATACAAACATCATAATACATATGTATGCTCTTTAACTTGGCTTCAAATCACATTTACGTCCTTCAACTTTGTATGCGCACAAGTACACTTAAACTTGTATAAAGTTGAATAAATTTACACACATATCCTACAAGGCATCCTACATGGCAATTTTTGTTCTACGTGGTGTCCTTTATGTATTGTGCCATGTAGACTGGTGTGTTTACTTATTCTACTATATACAAGTTTAAGTGTTTAAATGTTCATATTCTAAGTTGAAGGGTATAAACGTAATATGAGGCCAAGTTAAAAAACACATTTATGTATTGAACCTAAAATTTACTCCTCATTATATAGATACGAAGAAAAGTAAATCAATATGTTGATTGCGACTTCTTGATGAAAAAGGCACAAACATGATAAAATCCTGATAAACTAGGAAAATGCAATGAAGGATATGAAGTTCCTTCTCCATCAGACTTAAATTAAAGATTAAGATATTTTGTCAGATATTTGTTTAATACATTTGAAAAACGAATCATGATTGTTATCATTAATTTGGAATAATTATAACTTTTAAGCACTAATTTTATAGTCATAATCTCCCTCAAAAGCTTAATACATAAACAAAAGACGTAATTCTCTTGAATTGCTTAAGTGGAAAGAGTCAAAGCTTGCATATGAACCATCCACACAAAAAATTAAGCACAATCAAGTGGGGAGTATTAAAAAATAATCATGTCTTTTTCTTTTGACTTTCAGTGGTGAGGTGGCTAGCTGAACCAAACGTACTCGAAATTTAAATTTTGTGAATTTAATTTTAAAGTTTATAATATTAAGTCTGTTATATTTTTATTATTATGAATTTTTATTAATTGTAATTTTAGTGAAATATTACAAACAAAACAAGATTCAAATAAATCCAAATAACATTAAGCTATGTCCACCCCTAGTTACCATTTTATGTTTTATAAGCCTAAAGTTTTACATTTTCTCGAAATGCATATAATCTATTGAAGTCCACGCAAAGATCTACTTAAGAAAAAAGAAAAAAAGAATTGATGTAACAAAATTGATATGGTACTATAGAAATTAAATTGAATAAAGTTTTATTTATGTCTCTGTATGTACTTTCGGTTCTATATCCTCTAGGTGTCTTTATTTACAACAAATTTTAAAATATAGAAAATAAATTATAATTATAAAAGAATGTGAAGAAACATGAATATTTTATTGATCAATATTGCGGAGATAATTTGTTTCTCCCTTTGTTCTTTTCTCATAAACAACTTCTCCATATTCGAGGGCCATTAGTGACGAATTTCTTGATAGGAATTTGATTTGACATTTTTATGTCTATTTGATGAATTTGTGGAATATTTCATGTCTCTTAAAGGGAATATAATATCCTTAATATGACCATGAAATAGGGTTTAGGGTTGAGTAACTTTCAAAAATCTCAAATGAAATTAAACACATCTTGTAGAGTTTCAAAAAAATTTAATGTCTACAAATGACCCCTACTACAAGGCTAGTCGGAGTGTAGACTTGTTGAAACTAAGACGAGACTTGAGACACTCATTCTTCCACCTTTGTAGTTTTGTTAAGGTGGGTTTACAAATTTGATCCATGATAGAGGGGAAATCCAAATCCCACGATGACAAAAAATAAATTACAATCATAAAAAAATATGAACAAACATGAATATGTATTGATAAATAGTGCGGGTACAATTTGGTTCCTCTGATCCCTTTCTCATAAAAAGATTTTTTCATATTCGAAGGCAATTGGTGGCGTATTTCTCTACTAGGATGATTTTGATTTGACCTTTTTATGAATATGCCCTGAATATGCTGAATATTCGAGATGCCTCTATAAGAGCACAAACTTTGATAAAGGGCAAAAAGGGAAATAGGCAAGTTCACGAACCTAAAATAGACCCTTCACATCATATTAGATGGACCGTTTAGGAGTCCACGACTATATAAGGGCATCGTGAGACCATCCAGGATTGCCCGTAGGAAGTAGTCACCTGGACGATGCCCTAGACGGGATGTTGTGACTTGGAAGGCCCGTCTAGGGGTCCGTACAAATCACCCAAACAATGAAGTTGCACCCAAGGTTATTGTGAAGGACCACAAATGCCTATACGGTTTGTGAAGCTTTACACAGACATAGAAGTCGTCCATGAAAGAAACTTATTAGACTTTGAATTTTAGGTCAACTGCAAATGATTATATATTTCAGCGCAAAATGAATGAGATGACCCATGACCTATCAAATTAAAGGTCTTTGAGTCCTCTTTTTAACGCCAAGTTTTCCTCATTGCAAGTTTGGAGTAAAAATTTATGCCCATTTTACTGAATCACTTTCGTACAGGTGAAGCTTCGACTGGTATACGATCCGTAAAGCCATAGATGACTAGTGAAACCTCTCTTCTAAGTCACCTCATTAGTTTTTAAGTTAGAGTCATTGTGGTCTTTTACCAAAGTATTTGGTACCCCAAAATACATTATTTTTGTAACGACCTGTTTAGTCGTTTTGAGCAGCAGATTTTATTTCTGGAAAAACTGGCTGAGACGACGGACACCACGACGGACCGTCGAGGGTGTCTTGTTCCAAAACACTTAGGAATTCTGAAATTTGAGTGCTGAAATCGACTCTCTGAACTCTGTGACGGACCTGCAGGACGGACCGTCACAGATACGACGAACCGTCGTGAGTTTCCGTTTCAATACACTTAAACTCTTGAAAAGTTGGTACTGGGAACAATTCACTGAACGTCATGACGAAGGTGCAGGACGGACCGTCGTAGGTACGACGGACCGTCATAGACTCTTCGAGAGAAGTTAGTCTCAGATCGTTGCGACGGACCTGCAGGACGGACCGTCGCAGGAACGACGGGCCGTCACAGGTTGCGTAATCCCAGTCTGGGTCGGATTTCTGGTTAAGTTTTAAAGGGACGTTCTGGACTATTCCTGCTATAATTATAGATTTCGTGGGTTAATATTAATAACTCAATTTCTTGGGGGATAAAAGAGGTAACCTTGAGTTAAATTGTGGGTTATTATTGTCATCTTTTACACTTAATTATATGTTAATTAGGGTAAAAGAAAGAGGGTTTTGAAGAAGAAAAATAAAAAGAACAAAGAGAGAGAGAGAGAGAGAGGATCGAACGAGAAGATAGACAAAACAAGGGGAAGAACAAGCTTTGGGGAATTTGCTTTCTTGATCACTAATCTTCGGTCGAGGTAGGTTATGGTTGTTTCTATGATATTCGTAGTAAACTCTTAATAGCGAATGATATGTATTGGTAGTATTGTAAAATCCTTCTATATGCTTAATTGTATGCTTGCATGAATATGATTATATGATTGTGATAAAATAAGCATGATGAAGCTATTGAATCCCAAATCTTGAAAGAAACCCTAATCTACTTTGTTAAAGGGATTGATGATGCCTTGATGTAAAAGAAGGCTTGATGAACTAAAGTAATGAGATTGATGATGCCTTGGTATAAGAAAAGGCTTGATGAATTGATAGAATGATGTTAGTAGATCGGAGTGTCACGTTCCGACACATAGAATTAAGGGATCGGGTGTCATGAACCGACATGTAGAATTAGGGGATCGGAGTGTCACGTTCCGACACATAGAATTAGGGGATCGGGTGTCACGAATCGACACGTAGAATTAGGGGATCGGAGTGTCACGTACCGACACATAGTATTAGGGGATCGGGTGTCACGAACCGACACGTAGAATTAGGGGATCAGAGTGTCACGTACCGACACATAGTAGTAGGGGATCGGAGTGTCACGTACCAACACAAGAGGAAGAAAGATAATGAATCTTGAAAGATGTTAATATACTCAATATAATGAACCTAATTCCCAAATGAGTATGGTATTGAGGCTTGAGTCCTCATGGATGAACTTGGTGGTACTTATTAATGATTATAGAACTTGTTGTTGCTACATGTGGAGTATTGTAGTTGGTTTTTATGATATTAACTGATATATACTGTTTTCTATTTTGAGTTGGCCGATGATACTTACTCAGTACCCGTGTTTTGTACTGACCCCTACTTGTTTGTTTCTTTCTTTGTTATTTGTGGAGTGCAGCAAACGCGCCGTCGTCTTCAACACAACCGTAATTCTAGCCAATCTTCAATACACCAGATTTCAGGGTGAGCTAATGCCTCTAGCTTGGACTGGATCTTCTTCTTCATGTCTTGATGCCTTGAAGTTCCGGCATGGACTAGCTTTTGTTTTATTTTAGCATTCTTAGAATACTCTTAGTTTAGTAATTTGATCATAGATGTTCTTGTGAAGATGACTTCCAGATTTTGGGGAATAATAATATAGTTGTTGAGTTTTAAGTCTTCCGCATTGTATTTTGTTCATTATGTTTAAATGTTGGGTTTTGTATTGGTTGGTTCGCTCACATTGGAGGGTAAGTGTGGGTGCCAGTCGCGGCTCGGTTTTGGGTCGTGACAAACTTGGTATCAGAGCATTAGGTTCGTTTGTCTCATCACACAAGAACGAGTCTAGTAGAGTCTTAAGGAACGGTAGGGGGACGCCTTTTCTTTTCTTTGAGAGGCTATAAGACTTTAGGAAAATTCCATTCTTTCATTCTTTCTTTCGTGCTACTACTTGAGTCCAATTGGTATCTAGGTGATACAAATTGGTATCTGACCATCTTTACTCTATTTCGCAGATGGTTAGAACTAGAGCAACGACCGCGCCAGCAGCGACAACGGCAAGGCAAGAAACGTCTGAGCCAGCCACTGGGGCTGTAGCTCGAGGAGGATCAGTGGTAAGAGGCCGTGGTAGAGGTCGTGGGAGGATGTCCTCTAGAGGAAGAGGACGAGCACCTAGCCCATCTGGTACTAGGGCGGTGACTCCTTCACCGACTGAGGAAGTGATAAGAGAGGGTGAGGAA